>BPLS01032170.1:93839-104267 GCA_019656275.1 Rhododendron kiyosumense
TATATATATATATATATTAGTGCTAGTCCGTGCCTACGGTACTACGCATGTAACGCATCCCTGTTGGAAGGGGATGGCAGCTGTGTAATTTAGGTGAAAACCATGGGCACTTAATCAGGAAATGGAAGGATGCACTACAGCATTTGGATCAAATGAATCTAAGTCGTTCTAACAATTTGTCCCCACGCCCTTCTGTTCTATAATAGAGATAGGCAGTAATTGTAACGTGAGTTCGTCACGCCAAAAAGGTAATGATCTCATTTCTAGGAGAAAAACCCCAGTGGACTTCGTCAAAGTGGTTATCAACGCACGAACCGCGTCCTACCTCAATTCTCCCAAAATGGTTATCAACTTACCAACCAAGTTCTCCCAAAATGGTTATCAACTTACCAACCAAGTCCTATCTCACTTGTGCGGTCTCGACGCTTTGTAGTGAAACCACATAAATGTATGGTGGAGAGATGAAATAGGCCAAGAAATGGAGATGTTCGGGTCTAAAATTGAAAAATGTATTTCAATACGGATTAAATTTTGCGACTATGGATTAATTACTTCTAAGAATATATCTATTCCCAAATTAAACAAGTTAAATCATTGGTGTGTGTGTACGAGATATGCAAATCAACGAGCAACCCACAACACAAGATATATGTGAAAAACCCCTAAAAGGGTAAAATCATGGGAAAAAATCAAGCACTACTTGTGGGCTACCACAGCCCCGAATGGATCGGGGCGGCCCAAAAAAATAAAAGTTTTGATTTTGAATATTGAGGAGTCGCCACCCAGGTTTATGGTTCGCCACCCGGGAAACCATTTTAATTGAAAATGATTGTTTCGAATTGAAAACCAGAGATTGTTTTGGGTTCGGAAGCCACGTTACGAGGAGGAGAATGTTTTGTTTGAAAAAGCACCCCTCTCGCCCAATGAAATTGGTCTCTACTAAATATTTGCGGGATTGTTAAAAACAAAAATGCTTTTTTGTTGCATTGTCTATCTTTCATCAAACAGTTAGCACGTATGGACAGGTATGGAATTGTGTAGGCATGAGTTGGTGTACAATATATAAGATGTAAAGCATGAGACATGAAATGGTATATGAATGATGCAACTCTGTTTCTGTTTCTGAGATTACTCCCGAGCGCTCGGGAATGCACTCCTGAGCGCTCAGGAGTGCTGTTGTCTTCCCCTGCAAATCATGGTCAGACAAAGAGGTTTGCACAGAATAAAACTTTGGGAAACAAACAAAGCAGTAAACTTCTTAGCCCTGAACATGGCTGCCTAAGGTTTTACTCTGCTGTAACCAAGACTTTGAAAAACTGAACAAATTTCTTAGGAGATTGAAGCATACTCGTAAAGGGAAGTATTTTTAATGAAAATGCGGTTCCAGCATGTTACTTTCAGACACATTTCCTTCCTGTGTATTTTGAAAATTGAAAACCACAGGAGAGTAAAGGAAACTCCATTTCCAGTGATGAAATTTAGAAAATAAATATGCTGGATCCAGTAAAAATCCTCATTTTCCTGGAAAAGCTTACAGAAAAATGACAGACATAATCAAGATCACTCCCGAGCGCTCGGGAGTACTCCTGAGCGCTCAGGAGTGCCATCAGGTCTATTAGTGGCCTCTTCGTACTTAATTTCATTCTCAGACCTATCAAAAAAAATATGCTGATGAAAGACTACGATGGACTGAATGACCTCCCTCAGGAAGATAATAGCCTTTTTTAGTTACAAAGGAGATATGGTAATCTACCTTCTTGAATAGAACCTTGCTTCTTTGATCAGAAAATAAGGCAGAACATGGTGCTCAAATTTCCTGCAATTCCTTGTAGCTACTAGAATGGATTTGAGACAAAGCTTTTTTTGAGAGTGACTTTCTTTGGGTTTTGAAAATGAGAGAATGAGAACATACTTTTGTGGTGATCTTTTTTTTTCTTTTCTGATCTGTATCCCTCCTCTTCCCTCAATGCAGCTGAGGGACTGCTATTTATAGGCCAAAAGAGGTAAGTTTTGAATTTTTGAATTTTGAATAAAATAAATATAATTAAGGGGACAGTTAACCAGCATGCCCTGATGTCCTGTCAACTCAAATAGACTCTGTAGCAACGATTATCATGATGAAAAACATAGCCATGTGATGGCTGAAAAAGTTGGAAATTCAAGTTTCCATAAGAATCTCATTGACCTGAGCGCTCAGGAGTGGACCGGAGCGCTCGGGAGTGATGTTCCTGAGCGCTCAGGAATGAGCTGAAAGCCTGGGTTTTTGGAGATAGGTCCAGAGCGCTTGGAAAAGGTCCAGAGCGCTTGGAACTCAAAATTTTGAATTGACTTTTAAGAAATCCAAGAAGCGAGGTTCACCGCAACTGAGGCACGTATCATTTCAAATTCATCATTGGGAAGTCTCACAGCCAGAAATTAAGGATAAATAATAAGTTCAAATTGGGGTGTCTACACTACTAAACACGAGGTTACAAGAACTCTTACGATAAGTTTGAACTCTACAAACCTAAATCTAGACACTCTTGTCGAATCTACGCACACCTCTCTGAATGCTTGACCGACGCTACCTCGAATTCACGAGCCTTTCGTTTGCCTTCCGGAATCAACCAAAAGACTTGAACTTGCCTAGGAATCCTCCTAGGGCTTTTCTTCATAGATTGATTGTTGTTGGAGTAGAAAACCCCTGGAAGATCGATGATTCTTTAGAGCATGGGAATTGATAAACTTCCACTCGTCATTGAGGTGCACAAACCCTAGCCGCCAAAAGTGTTAGGAGATAAGAAATATGAGCTCTCCACTTTTGCTCGTAACTTTTCTTAACCTAATGGGTCTATATTTATAGACTGGACCATAAGTTGATGTATCGCCCTTTTTGCTCGAGCAAAAAAAACCTCTTTCATATATATATATATATATATATATATATATATTGATAAACACCTCTTTTATATATTGTTTCCTTATTTCAACTTTCCTTTTCTCCATGATTCCAGCCTTGACTGGGAAAGTCGAGTCACGTGCGTGATTGTTGAGAGACCGATAGACTACTCGATCTAATTACTTAATATTTCTTCCAAAAGAAATTACAACTCAATAATTAAATAATCTCAATTATACGGACGAGTGCGTTTTGACGCATGCCATTGACAATCATAAATATTTTGCCCTCACAAAAATTAATGGGCTAAAGTTGTTTGATTGAGCCCAATTGATTTTAATCGAATTTAGTAATGGGTTTGGATTCAATTGGGCTACTCCAGAAGATTCCCAAAAATGAAGGAAGTGGTTTGCTGGTGGTTTTCAACAAAAGGTCAAATGACCCAATATACTTGATACCCACCGAAGAAGGAAGTGGAGGAAGCCCACTAATCCTTTCCAACTTTCACTAACCACCCATGATCTAAAGAAGGCATGTGCTTTATTCAGCTAACTCCCAAAAACCACCAACAATTCAAGACATGGGACACTTGGCGCCACGAGGGGAAGGCAGGAAACTCATTTGCATGCACAAACGTGAAAATTTTTGGCCTATAAATACTAATTTGCAAGACTTAGATGGGATTAATTCCAATACCAATCAAGCCTAGCGCTTACAACCAAAGTATTTCTAGCAAAGTATTTATCTTTACTTTTCCTGTCAATCCAACTCAATTACTTCATCAAGTAATTCAGGTTTTTACTTTTCTGTTGTATTCAACTTTATTATTCCAATATAATAAAGTTGTATTATTCCACTGTGATCATAATAAAGTTGTATCTTCAGATCGTTTATCTCAGTGAGGAGAGGTGCCACGCATGTATCACGGTCCTCCAATGGTTTAACTGTTGCTGACTCTACATCATGGCCACCTTGTCAGCATGTTCATGACCTTCTTTTTGCAGCAGTTTAACATGGGAGCTGACAGCTGACAAAAGGCTAGAAGAAAGGAACAATACTAGTTGCATACTGGCATAATGTTCTTTGTGCTCTGCAGAAATATCCTTTCCCTTCTTTGAGTAAGTGACTTGCAGGAGGTAGACATCCACTAGGAATAGGGCTACCAACATCAGGAACTTAAACACATTCCAGGCTCTTTCCTTTTCATTCGGTTCGTGGAGGCAATTGGCAGCTGATAGTACGTAAGACAGAGTCATCAGGAAAGCCTGCATATTGGCCCGAAATTCTTTATGCCTCTCATCCATATCTTCTGTGGCCTTAGCCAAACCAGCCACGAATGCAGCTACATTAACTCCATAAATGATGAGGAGCATAAAAAACTTATACCAACTGCGAACGAGCCCAAACTTGCGCAAATGTTTCATCATTCCCTTTCCAGCTGCAAGGAAAATAAAAAACATATCAGAAAAATTACGGATGTGGACCGAGTCAATTGGTTGGGCCACATTTGCCTGTTCAAGAATGGGTCGAGCTGATATGATAGTCTGGAAAGGAGGTCACCGAAAGTGGTTACTTGCCAATAAGCTAGCTAGGCCTGGAGGCCAGGGCACAAAATACCCATAAGAGGGCTTACTCGCCAATAAGCTAGCTTATATTTCGCCAATAAGCTAGCTAGCTAGGCCTGATCGAATTCCATGTTTTGCACAGTCACAGCGGTCAGAAACTCACATTCCCACTGGATTAAAAGCAACTACCAAATGAACTATTAGGATATGTGTGAGTATTAAATCTCACGTCGGATAAATAGATTAAATACATGTTGATTTTTACATATTTCGTTCGGATGACTTACACTGGCTATTTGAAACATAAACAAAAATTTTGATATAACAGGTGTGCGCAGGTGAATCCTCCTAATGAAAGAGAAAGAAAACCTGAACAATGTTGTGAATCCCATGTGATTCATCAGTGTAAATGATGTATGTAAATCTATAATTGACTCTAACCGCGTTATTGATCAATTCCTGCTACGTATTGTTCCGTACTGTTGATTCAGTTACATCACGATCGTTTAAACATGCAATGTACTTTGATTAATGCAGATTACAGATCTGTTAATCAATTAAATAAGGTGAATCAATTAGAGAAAGCGAAAATGGAAAAAGTAGAGAGAGAAAATGTTCATGCACAATAAAAATCATTGCATCATGATTGCGTAGGCAATGGATATAGATTTATAAGCTAGCAATGATAGAAATGTGTAAGCAGATAGAGAGAAAACAACGTCAGCATAATTTAACAATAAACACAGACGCAAAAATCTGGTAAACAAAGGAAAGAAATGGAAGCAATCATAGATATAGAAAAGCATATATAGAGTGAAAAGCATTAGCATACAATCAATTACTCCCAATGTGATTAAGCATATTTTGTTAAGCATAATTAAAAATTGGTATATTATTTTGGGAAAAATATTTTTAAAAAAATGACCTACAGTGTCATTCACATCCCAATCCTTAGAGATGACAATTTTAAATAAAGACAAAAATATAAGCCATGTGGTTTAATCCAAATTAACCCTAAGAATTTGGGTGGGGGCGGTGCTCTGAATGGACGGAGATAAAACAGAGAAATTGATGGTGTACAATCATAAAAAACGAACAATGAGGGACGTTGTGGTTTGTGGCATTCCGTTTGAATTTACAATTGAGGGCAGCTACGTTGAGAGCCTAGTCTCTCTTCATCACGGAGGAGGGATTGGGAGGCAATGGTTGAGAAGCTTCTTAACGATTGGGCTCTGCCTAGTCCCAAGCCACCCAACACCGTTCCCTGCTTTCATAATTGAATTAAATAATTTTAATCATAGAAGCAGAATTACCATTCCGCTTTGAAGAAGAACAACCAGAGATCGCCATTTGATCAGGAGAAGACGTCTGTTGCCGAGAACCAATTCGATAGGGAAGTGGGAAGAGGAGAATTTACGTGAAGAAACCAAAATATAAAAAACAAAATATATAGAGTTCACATAGGCCCCCCCAAAAACCCGGTACAGCCCAACAGAAACAACCAAAAATTTCTATTGTTAGGGTTTACATCCCAAGTTTACCGGTTCAAAATTTTCGTTTGCAACAGTTGTAACACGTCATTCCGCTTACGAGGTGCAACCAAGCCAATAAAAAACAACTGGACAATTCACAGCTACACCCTTAACGTTTTCTGATAGGAAAATGCTACAATACACATATCTTATTTGGGTGTGTATCATATACACCTCTAAAATGTTATGATTTATAGAGAATACTAGTGCTAGCCCGTACCTACGGCACTACGTATCCCTGTTGGAAGGGGATAGTAGTTGCATGATTTAGGTGAAAACCATGGGCACTTAACTGGGAAGTATGAGGATACACTATAGCCTTTAGATCAAATGAATCTAAGCCGTTCTAACAATTTGTCCCCACACCCTTCTGTTTTATAATAGAGATGTTACACATGATATTGCTAAAAAATTACGATTTTAGTATAAAAGTTATAAATGCACCAAAATATTATGAATCATAATGAAAATATTACGAATCGTATTGTTAAAAAATTACTAAAATGTTATGAATAAAGGTGCATATGGTACATACTTTTAAGGGATGTATATTGTAGACTTTTCCTTTCTGATAACGTTGTTGACGTGCAAATCTAGAATCTCTTCTAAATTGATATCAATTGTTGTTTATCCTCTTTCCTTTCAATTTGCCTGCCAATTTTAGATTTGCCCACAGTTCTCCCGCGCTAATCTTCCGTTCCCCGCGGATATATATGGTTATCGTGAAAATCTCAAACCATATCCTTGCGGATGGAAAAAAAAAATTTCCAAATCCCTAAGGTGCATTTGGTTGGATGGAATTGAATGTGAATAGGAATATAATTAAGAATGGAATAGAATCTGAGGAATTGAGAATAGAATAATCATTCTCATTCTCATGTTTGGTTGTGCTTAGGAATAATCATTCTCATCTCCAATGGAATAGTATGACAATAGTAATTTTTGAAGTGGCAATAGTAAGTTTTGGTGTGGCAATAGTGAATGTTGGAGTGACACTAGTAATTTTGGTGTGACAAAGAAATGGAATAACAATTTCTTAGTTTTTTGGATGGAATGATAATTCCTTTACTAAGGTGAATATTAATTTCATTTGGAATCATCATTCAATTATTCAATAGTGAACCAAATATTGGAATAAGAAGTCATTGGAATAACTATTCCATTCCAATCTTGATTCCATCCAACCAAACATACGATTTAATCTCTTTGAAGCCCGAAAAGAGTCACATCTCCGGTGGAAGTTACTTGATCGGTCATTCAGTCCGTGAGGAAGAGCTCTAAGGAATAGTTGAAGATTTTAGTGTTACATGAGTTATTTTTTCTTGGTACTCTTGTTTTTTTGTTGCCGGAACAACGTTTTTTGTTGACTGAAAAATGAGAGTAGTAGTTTCCCTCCACAAAGACATGGTTTGAAATTTTTGCAAACACCTTGTCCGGCGAGAACAAAATCGAAAGATTGCGAGTCAGGATTCAAAAATAAGAAACGGCAATTGATGACGATGTGAAGTTTCTTCTGTCTTGTTTGGATTAGAATTTGAAAAGTTTTTTGAAAAATAGTAGGAATAATAAGTGGAGAGATAAAGAGAGAAATGTTGAAAATAGGGAGAATCTAGGCGTATTTTTTAAAAAATGCTTTTTGAAAACCAAAAAGAACAAGGCAGAAATCGTTTCTGCCCCTAACGTTGTGAGTCTTGGATGACTGGGATGCAACCAAATTGACCAGTTTCTCGTTTGACAAAGTCGAATGCAGTTGTTCTATTTCTTTATTGTCCCTCTTTTAGCGGCAGGCCAATTGTGTCAAAACGAAATGAAAGTTCTGCAGAAAGCTAGACATAATGTCAACTACCGGGCATATACATAACCAATGTTGATGGACGCATATGATCGAATCAACATATACCCGGCCCCCCCCAAAAAAATTCCAGAAACGCGAAAACCAACTTTGTTATCTCCAACTTGGTATAGGGGCTTCCAAATTGCAACCTTTATCCAGAGCTTCTTTAAGTCGCTCTGCTAACCACTCATTAACAGGTATAGGGGCTTCCACACCAAAGTCAAATCCAAGATGGGAAGCCCGCCACAATCGTTTGGCAAAGGAACATGCAAAAAATAAGTGCTCCAATGTCTCCAGATCTTCTCCACACGCTGGGCAATCAGGCACCTCCAGATTCCTCTTCCTTAATTCATTTTTAACCGTAAAGAATTGGGGGCCCGATGCGCAGGCCCAAAGCCGGCCTAATCATCCAAGACTGGAAAATTTAAAAATTCTAGGGTATAAATTGAATTTAACTCATGAAGAACCAAAATGAGAGAGAGAGAGAGAAAATTATATGAAAGCATGCGTACACCCAACGGAAGTTTATTTCATCCACAAGAGATCAGAGAATATTATACTTGTACGGTATGAAATCGAATTGCAATCATGAAGAACAAAAATAATCAGAGTGAGAGAGAAAGTAGACCGTTTCGAAATCGTGAGGGGCAATGCCGGGGAGGTAGAAGGAATGGGTGCACAGTATGAGCAGAACAAGAAGAGAGAAGAGACTTAATCCATGGACCCCACATCCTCCTTCCGATACACCGGACTTCTCTTTTCTTCCAGATAGAGAAAGAGCTTTCTTTCTCCTCTCCGGAAATGGCATCAGCAACCAAACTCAGTATTTGAAGTCTCGATTACTGCAACAAAAAGAGGGACTCACTCTTCTTTTGAGGCTGACCAAAATAAGATAAAATGGCAGCAACAGCTCAACCACGACCACTTATACCACCATCAAAGACACAACCAGCCTCGAACCACTCACTTGCTCCGGAGGCCGACCACCATTTCTGTCATCGCAACCTCTACCCCGACGCAATACCTAAGAATATCACCTAGGGGATTTACCTTCGTTGGTCGTTCTTCTTTTCATTGTTGTACTCGTAGCAATGGAGCTCGCGGCTAGACCAAATATCCCAAGTTCATTCAGCCTCTGTTTATCGTCCAAAATATCTCCTCATTTCAAATAAGCACGAAAGGAGAGGTTACTTTCAATGTAACAAAGCATCTTGATTGCACAGTTGTCTTCTACCACATAAGGCTTTGGAGCCTCATGTCGTAGAACACAACAATGCAATTAAGAGGCTTTGTGAAATTGAAAGTTAATCTATTCTTTGGTGGTTATTCAACATGAGGAGACATTGTAGAGACAAAAAAAAGTTGAATGAACTTGGTTTTCTTGGCTAGTCACGGGCTCCATTGCTGAGATTTGTACGATTTCGCTAACAACTCTGCCCACCAAGACTACGAGAACAACCATGAAAACGACAACGACCAACAGAGGTAAAACCCCTGAGTCATCCTCTTCTTTGGTATTGGGTCGAGATGGAGGTTGTGATGGCAGGAATGGTGGTCAACCTCCATAGGAATTACGTAGATGTCCTTTGCTTTGCATAAGAATCCTTTAAGATGCGATTTAAAGTCTTAAGAGTGAAGTATCAGAATTTTTGTATATCAATTTGGAAAAAATTAACAATAACACTGCAAGTCTTGTTGGGTAAATTATACTAGGAAATAAATGCCTTGACAAGAATAATAATAAACCAACTATAGAAAACAAAAATATCAAATGAGAAAAGGTTAAAATAGCCTGTGGGTGGTTGAGGCATGCGGATTGCACTCTCCTTCATAAGAATACACCCCTTCTCTACGGGGTTGAACGGTGTTTTTCTAAATTTGAAGGACCTTCTAGTTATCTTTTGTACAGTATGGAAGCTTTTAATATTCTGAGTAGAGCACACAGCCGAGTAATATATATATAGCCAGTAATTGTAACGTTAGTTCGTTATGCCAAAAAAGGTAATGATCTCATTCATAGGAGAAAAACCAGTAGACTTCGTCAAAGTGGTTATCAATATACCAACCATGTCTTATCTCATTTGTGTGGTCTCGACACTTTGTAGTGTAAACCACACAAATATATGGTGGAGAAATGAAATAGGCCACCACTTGAAAATGTCTCTAGGGTATTGAATAATTTTTTCTCAATTCTCCCAAAATCTCTCTCTCCCTATATATATATATATATATATATATATATATATACGTATATCGGGACGGTTCAATGGACACCCTAAAAAAACACCTAAAAAAACACCCTAAATCTGAATCTCACAGTTCCCGATCAAATTTTTATGATCCGAACCGTTCAATGTGTGCAGAATGTGATTTTAAGTATATCCGCGTGAAATTAGCAAAAAAAAATGACCGGAAAAGGCTTGATTGAGCAGTTTTTATTTGAACCGTTTAATAAAAAACTGTTTAAAACTGTTTGGATCAAGCCCTTCCCGGTCATTTTTTTTTGCCGATTTCTCACGGGTACCCTTAAAATCACGTTCTGATCACATTGAGCGGCTCGAATCATCAAAATTTGATCGGAAACTATGAGGTGTTTTTTTAGGTGTTTTTTTAGGGTGT
>BPLS01032173.1:0-18257 GCA_019656275.1 Rhododendron kiyosumense
TCTTGGTCTCTTGCCGATGTGCTCAACAAAGATCTTTATAGGGCCAAGGTTTGGATTTCAACCCTTCCTTGGAATTAAAGGTCTATCGTATACGTCCCAATGCAATTCAAAAGGACAAAATGCTGGGAAATTTTTCAGTGCCGGGTGGACACGGGTCACGTGGTGCCCGTGCACTATCTCGGTCGTCCAATGAAGTTTTGGACGGTCCAGATCTGTTCGGATGCCAAGGGGTATTTTAGTCATTTTACACTTTAAAACAACCAAACAGATCTGGGCCGTCCAAAATTTCATTGGACGGCCGAGATGGTGCACGGCACCACATGGCCCGTGCCCACCCGGCACTGAAAAATCTCCAAAATGCATGTATGCACCTTTTTTTTTGGTCCAAAGGGAAATACAGTAGAATGTTTGCACTTTCTGTATGTACATGGGTTATACATAAAAGTTTTTTTTTATTTTTTTTATAATCTGATGTTCGGGCCAACTTACGTGTATTTCGACTAATTCCAATACCTTGAAGATAATGATCGGATATAACCACCAGTGGCCCCAAAGTTAGGAATGATTAGTTTCCGTGGAATTCGAATATGCAACTTCATGGTCTAACTTTGCCAATCCTTTAGGGTTAAGTTAAACTTTTTTTTTTTTTTGATCCGCAGGGTTAAGTTAAACTTAAAAGTTAGTCAACTCCTCTATAATCCACCGTAGTTTTCTATTTATAGGCCCGAAAATGATCCACGATGAAATCATCCATTTTTAGAGGTCACATCATTAATTAATGGTGCTAAATTTCTATTCATTGAATATTGTCAATCATCACGATATTTGTACAGATTTATCTTGGTATAAATGAAATAGGAGTCCAGTGTGAGAAAAGAAATTCATGATCAAGAGGAATACTTTCGGTAATGATAACTGTCTGATTGATTTTCCAACATATCTCCCGTAAAACAAAATTATGAATTGTCAATAGAATTGCCAACTAAGAGAGAGCTCGACTTTTTGGAGCCTACAATATTAATCATTGGTTGTTATATGTATCTGCGTTTTTTTTTTTTTTTGGCTTTTGCACATAATTTTCGGTATTTTTTCATAATTTTTTGTTTGGCTTTTGCACATAATTTTAGGAGTTAATCGTTCGTCTTGTCGAGATGAAACGGAAATGTTTAAAAATATAAACCGATGTTAAAAAAATTTAAATAAGACGGCACTTAAACTCTAAAAGACAGTTGTTTGATACTTTTTTTTGTCTTTAGTGAGCTTTTTTTTGCTTTTGGTCATAATTTTGCTTTTTTTAGACTCCTCGTTGAGACGAATGATCAATTCAAAAATAATTACGAAAATTTTTACAAAAATTCAAAAAAAAAAATGAACAAAACACACAAAATAAAAAAAATAGGTTAAGTTTAGAAGAACTCACCCTTAATCAACATGATTTTTAAAAGTGAAAATGACATCCAAATGTGAGAGAGAGAGAGAGAGAGAGAGAGAGAGAGAGAGAATCTTTCTTACATCAAAATGGGAAAGTACTGAGGGAGAGATTATTTAAGCATTTTTTTGGGTGGACCCCATACTATTGTCCAGGAGCATGGAATAATAGAGTGTTTCCATAGTGAAAATTTTATAAATTTTTATTTGTGATTAAAAAATTATTAGGCATTTTTGATAGTGAATAAATTATTTTTTTGATAGATAATAGTGAATAAATTGTTGAGAAATGTTAAATTATTTTCAGTAGTGAATAAATTGTTGATGGGTTCATGAGTAAAGTTACTGTAGCAAAAAAAAAAATTATGTTGACAACTTTTTGCTAGAGAGAATGATATGGTAAAATGCTAAAAAAAAATTATTAGTAAAAAAGAGATGATAAAATATGTGAAGTTTATAATTTTTTTTGTTAATGGAAATACCCCCTAATTTTTAAAAGAAGACGAGATTATTTAGTGCCCCTTGAGCTCTAGGCCCATTTTCAATAATTTTATAGCCACAAACAAACATATAAACACTTGCACACACTCCCAAAGGGGTGTGTACACACACTCACAAAGAGGTGGGCCCACACCTTTGTGTGTGGTTGTAGAATGGTTGTTTCACCACATTGGATGAGACCTACACGTTTTTGTCTTCATCTCCAAAATTGGTTGGATAATGATGTCCAATGAAGCTGATTAGTAGGGCCCTTCGCTGTCACTCTCAATTCTTATTCTGTGCTTACATTTTTAATTCTCACTTTCACGAATTTTAGTAGTTTATGATATTTTTGAAAGACTATTTCATGTTCGCAAGTGAAGTGGAGTATAGTTGGTGCCTCCCTTATATTTCTATGCACATGGACATGATTCGATTCCAGTCATCCTGCTCCCCAGATCATCCAGGTATGTCGTACGCCCAAAGTGAGGACCAAGGTTCAACAATTCTTCTACGACTGCGCACACAAATACACAAATTCTTTCACATCGAGGAAGGGGGCCACACACTGGGTTATAAATTTGTCTAGTCCGATCCAGTTTAGGTTTGTGAGAGCTCTTACTTGGCCTCAGGCCCTCAACAACGATCAAACTGTTCAAGTTCAAGCTCATTTGAGATTGATTTGTTAGCTTGAATTTTTTTTAAAGCTCATTAAGTTCTCAAATTAATCTTGAACAAGCTATTTGGTTCCTTTAATTGCCCCAGGGAAAGGAGACAAGTCTTACCTACAATAATGCACCATGTTCTGTAAGAGTTTGAATGAACGTCCATAGATGGAAATTTTAGTGCATTATAAATTTTGGCATTAGCAACACCCTTACTCTATAAGAAAAAAAATCACCCTCACTGAAAAACTGGAAATCCGTTAATAATTCACTTGTATTTCCTTGCGAACTCTTAGAAAACGAAAGTACTTCGGCGAATTTCGATAAGATTATTAGCTAGGAAATAGAGTGGATAACAATTCAAAGAAGTTCGGGTATCAGTACTCCTTCCGTTTCTTTCGTGCAATATTTCACATGCCATCTTTGGACGAAAGCGAATTCGAAGAAGTGGATCCACTAAGCCGGTATCAACTAACTGAGGAAAAAAAAAAAAGCTTGTTGAATCCCTTGACTAGCTAGTTTGCATTTCATGATCTTCGTTAGTGAATATTGGAGTACTAACTTTTCCGGTTTGAGTACATTTGGAAGTACTTTCAATCTTCATTCATTCACAATTGTGAACTTTTACCAGGTTAAGCCAATTCCAGAGATCTTTTCATCAACCGAGGAGTATATGGACTCATTTATCGAACCCCTCATTGAAGAGACACACAAAGGTTTGTTCTCAAGCATACAGACAGTGGATCGCGCTCCTACACGTGAAATATGGTCCGTTAACATATGCAAACCTCGCAAGGACTTGTACTACAACATTTCATTCAATAGAAAGAGGGACGCTGAAAGTTATGAGCCCAAGTTTGGAGATCTTATCGCCTTGACAGAGGTCAAACCGAAACGTATGGATGATCTACACAGGCCTAGAAGTCCTTATCTTATTGGTTTTGTTCATACAGTGGGCGAATGTGGTTCTGAAAAAATGGATATACGGGCTTCCAAGCCCATCGTGCTGGGTGAATATGGATATCAACGAAAGTCTACGAAGAAGCGAAGTCTTTTTGTTGTTTACCTTACAAGCATGATAACTAATTTGAGAATATGGATGGCATTGAAGTCAGAGCTGGACGGGAACATGAACGTCATTAATAGAGTGCTGCAACCCGATTCCACTGTAAGAATCATAATTCTATTCGGTCTTTTTAATTATTTGTTTTTATTGTTACAATTATTTGCATTCTTATCAGGGAGATCACATGAGTACAGGAAAAGAAATTAATTAGGGAAACGAAAACGTTATACAAACGAAGAGGGCTTTAGAAAATTAAGTTTCCAAACTTCGCTTGACATTTAGTAGTATAAGGAAAATGTTTCCTCCAAGAAATTGGGATCCATTTTTTTACTGAGCTAAATGGAAAACAAACAGGTGTTGATTTTCGTTACCTTTCCTTGACCAGAAATCTCACCTCGAGCTTGTCCATGTAAAACAACAAATGGCATTTTACAGTCAATGACACCCTCTAAGGGATACGGTACTGTGGTACTTATCTTCTGGGTGGGATCGGTTTCACATCCTTTTGAAATGATTCAGTGTTTTCGATCTCATGGGATTGGAAGGCAGAGTGTGATGCATACGTAGAGTTTTTTGCTCACTTTTTTGAGTTGTATTTTCCTTCGGCTGACCTCTTGTCGCCCTTTTCCTAATTTGTACCTTTTCTCGGGTTTTTAATGCAGTTTTTGCTTGTTGACATTCAACTTTATTTTATTTTTACGGTTGTAACCAGTTGAAAATGTAGCAGTACTCCTCATCAATCATCCCATTGTTTTGTATGAGCGAAGATAAAGGTACTTATGTGCATCGTCTCACTTTTCACAACCCTTTACAGATTGAAGAAAGTTGTAGCAAGTGCTTGTCTGAAGAGAGTAACCAAGCTGTCAAATCCATTATCGAAGATGCTCTGAGCTCCTTTAAATTGGACACTTCCCAATGGGATGCTGTGTCAAGTTGTGTTGCCACAGGACAATGTCATCATCAAAACACTGTCAAACTTATATGGGGACCTCCCGGAACTGGGAAAACAAAGACGGTGGCTTCATTACTGTTTGTTCTGTTGAGGATAAAATGCAGAACACTGACATGTTGCCCAACCAACATAGCAGTGTTAGGAGTTACTTCGCGGCTTATGAGTTTGGTGAATCATGCACTAGAGTATGATACTTATGGATTGGGAGACATAGTTTTATTCGACAATGAAAAAAGAATGGAGATTGATGATCATGAAAACCTTTTCGATGTATTTCTTGATTACCGGGTTTATGCACTCTCCAGTTGTCTTGGTGGGTGGAAGCATAGTGTTGAATCGATGATAAGTTTACTCGAAGACCCTGAAGAGATGTACCGTTTGTATTTGGAAGAAAGAAAAAAGGAGAAAAATAAGGATGATGATGAGGGAGAAGAGGAGGAGGATACAAGTTTTGGAAATTGGATGGTTATTAGCAACGAAGACAAAGACGAAGGCATTCATCATCAAGACTCAAATGACGTGGATGGAAAGAGAATTTGGAGGAGGAAAATTGTTCAGACCTGGAAGGAAAGCAAGAAATCAGAAAAGGAGGAGGAGGAGGAGCTTTCAAAGAGAAAAGGGAAATTGGAGTGTGATAAAAGAGAGGAAATGGACGACTCAACTCAAAGTAACAAAGAAAATGGAGAAAAGGTGGAGGAGAATGAAGATCTGACGACATTTGAAGAGTTTTTCATAAAGAGACTTAAACTCATTGGAAATCGGGTCATCTTTTGTACTAGAGTTTTGTACACACATCTGCCAACTGCTTTCATTTCATTGGAAGTGGTAAAGAAGATGATTAAGGCTCTCGATTTGCTAAAATCCATTGGAACTATGTATGCCCGTGCTGTTGAAATTAAGAGTTTGAGAGAAGTCCTGAATGGAGTTGACGAGGTTGGGAACACGTTTAAACACTTCAGAAACTTGAGTTCTTCGAAGACAGAGCTTGTTCAAATACTTAGATTCCTTACTGAAATAATACATTTGCCAATTTTTACTTCACACAATGAAATTTGGAGTTTTTGCTTGCAAAACGCGTGCTTGATATTCTGCACTGCTTCAAGCTCGGCTACATTGCATACAGAAGGAATGAGACCACTAGAACTGCTGGTTATTGACAAAGCTGCTCAGCTCATAGAATGTGAATCCACTATTCCTTTGCAGCTCTCTGGTCTCCGTCATGCTATACTCGTTGGGGATGAACGGCAACTGCCTGCGATGGTTGAAAGCGAGGTCTGTTATTCTTGTTCCTTTCTATTCACGAATGCTCCATTTGGATAAATGTGGATTTTCAATGAGAATTAGCTTAAATGGAAATCTGATAGTTTACATAAGGCTTTCAATAGTTGGAAAGCTATGTTCTTAGGAGTTTGAAATGACTGTGTAGTTTGTACTAGTAGTAATTTGATTGCTTGATGAGGAATCAAACAAAATCAATCACTTGTTTGACTTGAACTCGAACATATCTTTTTTTGTTGACTCTGCGAATCTATCACTAATAGATATGCCAGCCGGCTGAATTTGGAAGAAGCTTATTTGAGAGGCTAGTGATATTAGGACATAAGAAGCATATTCTTAACGTCCAGTACAGAATGCATCCATCAATAAGTTCATTTCCAAATAGGGAGTTCTACGAAAGTAAGATTTTGAATGGTCCGAATGTCAAAGAACAAGCCCACGAGAGGCGTCTCCTTCAAGGAAGTATGTATGGATCCTATTCTTTCATTAATGTAAGCCAGGGAAAGGAGGAGTTTGATAGGCATAGCACGAAAAACTTGGTGGAGGTGGCTGTGGTTTCCAAGATTGTTGCAAGCCTCTTTAAAGGTACTTTTCTCTTTTCAATGAAGAATGTGGTAAGATTTAGAATTCTAAATTGCTACTGTTTGTTGCTGCCTAAATTGTGGTAAATGATAAGAATGCATTTACCTCACTGCAGAATCTATAGCATCAAAACTGAAGCTCAGGGTTGGTTGCATATCGCCTTATAAAGCTCAAGTATTTGCACTCCAAGAAAAACTTGGGCAAACATAAAATACAAATTATTACCTTGACTTCTCAGTAAAGGTTCGATCTATTGATGGGTTTCAAGGTGGTGAGGAGGATCTCATAATCATTTCTACTGTGCTGTGTAATGGGCGTGGATCTGTGGGCTTTCTTTCCAATCGTCAAAGAACAAATGTGGCTCTCACTCGTGCAAGGTACTGTTCTGTATATCTTAACATATGTCATTCTCCTTGCATAAATGAACAGTGTGATAACTAGCTTTACCATGTGTTGCACTAGCAATGTGGAGTCAAGCGACCCTACTGAGTTGGAAAGATAACCTATAATAGGCCAAATTTTAGTGATAATCCCTCACATTTGGCCCCACAAATACACAAAAAAAAAGAAAAAAGAATTGCCCCGAAGACCCCACTAATATAATGAAACTTTCCTACTGCTGCCTAAACTGACTCTAGGTATTTGACCGCACTGTCTGGAAATCTCAACTCTGCCCCAAGGGCTGTTTCCTTGAGCGAAGCAGATCAGCTCGCCTTCTTGTTATCTGAAAGTTGGTTGAATAGTGTGTTGTAATTTGCATTTGTGCTTTCATGGTGTAGGCATTGCCTCTGGATACTGGGTGATGGTGCTACTTTGATTAACACCGGCTCTGTTTGGAAAGAACTTGTTGTCGATGCCAAGGCTCGGGATTGCTTTTATGATGCTAATGATGACAAGAACTTGGCTCAAGCTGTTGTCGGTGCTTTAGTTGAGCTTAACCAACTTGATACATTACTTGTAACTGATTCACCGTTGTTCCGTAATATGAGGTGGAAGGTATGCTTCCCTTACTCATAAAACAAAATGGAACTTGATTACCATTTTGTACATATGATTTCCAACCAAGAATTTAAGTATGATAAAATTTACGATAAGTTTCACAAACTAAAGCTGTCTCTGCTTCATTGCATAAACTAAAAATCATACGTTGATAACATAAGCAAAACGTGGTTCCTAAATAGTGACGCCAACAAGTGATTTAACCTTTTTTGATACCTTTTTTTTTTTGAAACGGAAAAAATTTTACTAGGGAAAACTTGACAATGGATACCTTTTTTTCGATACCTTTTTTCAATACCTTTGTGCTAACTTCATTTCTTCCGAAAGGAACAATAACAAAGGGATCAATATCTTCTTTCCTTTTCTATTTGTAGGTTTGCTTCAGTGACGAATTTATGAAATCCATATACGGAATCAGGAATATAGGTGTCCGTAAGGAAGTGTTTTCCATCTTACAAAGGCTTTCACGTGGCTGGCATCATGGAAACGCAAATGTTTTAAAAATGGGTGGGACTTATAATTCTCAACTGTTGGAGGTGCACCCGGTCAATGAATTGCTGAATCTTGTATGGAGTGTGGACATTGAACGGGAAAGTTCAATGGACATTCAGGTTCTGAAGGTTTGGGATGTTTTGCCTAAAGCCAAGATACTAAAACTAGCAAAACGTCTAGACGCCATGTTTGGGAACTATACGATTGATAAGACGAACCGCTGCAAATGCAGAAGCTTCCAAGGGTATGCATGCAATGCTGTTTCTTCTTTTGACATATTTTCCTCTTAATTTTTCTGATATACAAATTGTGCGGCACCGTTTACTCTGGTTCACTTCCTCTGTGGCTCTGGTTGGATTGGATGCATGGGTGATCCTAGCTTCCCTGCCCCAACTTGCACAGGGAGTGCACGTCTAGAGGCCTAGCTAACCAGAGGAGCTCTGGTAAGACCTCTGGCGAAAAGATAAGTATGTGCAGAAAGAGAGCAAAGTACTAGGGTTTTTAGGATCTGTGAGAATGTACCTCTCTAGGGTTAGCTTCATTGGGTATTTATGGAGTCTCTTTACTTGCTCTCCAAGTCGCACATGTGCTCAGCACGCGTCGGCCGACATCACGGTTAGGGGTTCGTAACTGCCTAGGGCGTGAGGTAGCACCTTGCTTGCCCTCATCATTACCCTTTGGCGTAACTGCTGAGAGTGACATCTTCATTCGTTACCTTTAGTGAGTCAGCTACTTAGCTCCTTGCATGCGGGAGCGTGGCTCTGCCAGAGCTTGGCCGATCCTCGTTGTTCGGCCCCAGTCGGCTGGAGTACTGTAGGGTACAGGTAGGTAAGGACTCCTCCTATCCGAGCTTGACAGTTGCCGAACCTTGGTGTCGTACTTCAAGCGAACAAAGCATGTGTTGGAATGCACGGGCTGGATGACTCTCTTTAACCCGTGCTTGGCTGTGGCCTAGCCTAGGAGCCCAGTGGCCAGTCGAGCCCCGTGAGGGTCATAGCGAGGTGACCACAGTTCGTCGGCCATAGTTACTTCGCTTGGACCTAGGCCGAGCTTAGGAGGTGCGCCTGTTGTCCGATAAGACCTGGTTGTCCCAAACTGCAGTTCGGCCCGCTAAACAAATCTAGGATACTTTTTGAAGTATGCAATACGGATCATATGGTTTCTTGGATTAAGCAGTGAAAGGTTGGTTGGATGCTAGCCATATATGTACCATTGAATCTCGGACACACAACCATATTCCCATCTTCTAAGACACGGGGACCCGAAAAAGTACTCATATTTTTTTGACATTCTTCATTTTTCATTACCTTGATTATAAGACCTCTTACATCATCATTACCTCAATCATATGATCTCTTTCGTCGCCAACACGTTATTATTACCTCTACAACCTTTTTCTCCCACTCTGTGACTCCTTTGGACTGGAAACTCCTTGGGACAACGAAACTGCCACCGTCCATCCTTGATTTTGAATATCGATCAGCTGATACTCACCGAGCTTCCAACCAGTGTTTTAAAGTATCACATAAGAGATCCAAAATCCCGGTGCTTATTAGCTGAAATACAAAATCTTGCTTCCAATGGTTCTAGATAGTCATTTACAACTGGAGTAATGTCATACAAACGAACAAGTGTGACAAATCTCTTCCACTCAAAGTTGTTAGTAGTTGTAGTTTTCTTACAAGGCAACCTGCCTCCTGAGAGTCAATTCTGTGCAATCAGGTTTACTTAGGACCAAGAGGTGAGGATAAGGGGAAAAAGAGTAACTTGATGGCTTGAAAGCAAAATACACCACCAAAGCTCTAGATATGTTGCTCATAAATGGTTTTTTTTTTTTTTTTTTGCAGGAATTTGGTAGTACCTGTGACATGGCCAGACGATTAAGCTGATTCGGATTATCTACAGTTTTCTTGGAGTTGGCAAGTGATGAAACAGAAGATAGAACAAAGCAACATTTCGCTTTGAGGAAATCTGGTAGATTGTTTTTTTTTTTTTCCTTTTCTTTTGGGTGGGGGTACAGAAGACTGTGTAGCTTTATACTTGTGGGAGTGCATTTTGAACTCTCTCTATTTTATTTTTGTGCATCATGTTTCTTCTTTCAAACTTGATATGCTACATCAACATGGTTGGTATTTTTTTTTATTACCATCTTTTGTGCTAATTTTTCCTTTTTATAATCTTACATGGAAGTATGAATTTGTAATAGGAAGCCAAAAGAATCAAAGGGGATAGCCTCGAAGTCCAAAGCTATTCAATAGTGGTCCCAATTAGTAGAACATTGCAACGTAGTACAATCTAATTGATTTAGAGGAAAAAAATATTTACACCGGTGGTGTATATAATTTAATTGCTATTGATAATAGATGTTGAGACATTTGCAATTCCAGGTGCCATGTGTGTGGTGTGCTCTATCACTTCCCAATTCCCTTATTCATACCGGCAACTTTGGTTGGTATGTTGGTGTGCAATGAATAGAAAATTATTGGGTGCTCTCTAAGCACTTCACGAATTGCTCAAATATCTTTCCTCGCCACTTATTAATGTGGGGTTCAGGATGTGTGGTCGAGAAGCATTGTGCCCTAGGACCTCTGAATGATTGCTCGAGCAGAAGTGATGCTTGACGATTTTCTAGTCCTAAAATTAAGGGTTGTCCCAAGCGTAGGAAAGAGATTGACGTAGCATAATATCCAGTAAATCCGGAATCGAATCAACAGAGACGGTAATGTGTGCTGACTAAAAACTCGGATTGTTACTGATTAAACTGGCTCTTAGCTAGGTACCTCTTGTCGTTTTGATTGAGATTAACTAAAATTTAAGGAACCAACTATTCTTTTCAAATAATTAAAAGGAGGTACGGTTGTAGGTTCATAGCACTCGTAACCAATCTGGATTAAGCTACTCTATTTGGTGTTCTTAAAAATGTTCAATTTTACATTGAAAAAGATACCCCGCAAAATGCGAGACCATGTGGTCGCCGTTTACCCATACGCAGCGGAGAATGAGTTTTGGACCCTCATTCCCCCGTTCACATGAGCTCTGACAATGCTCGGGTTCATTCACGGAAAGTATTTTCCAATCTTAAATTATTTTCTATTGCTTGAAAATAGTAGTACCCGAGCTGGTCACGGTGTGCTAATCACCCCGCGACCCTACCTATACGACTACTCACTAATCATTGTACATAAAATAGAAGAAACCCTATTTGAATCATGATCATTCTTTTATTACCGGAGAAAGAAATTAAACGAGAGATAATAACTAATTGAATACCAACAAACAATTTTAATTAAGAAAAGAAATTGAAACGAATTATTAGAGTGCAAGTAATTGAACCAAGTTTTAAAAACTTGAAGGAAAAAGACGGAAAACAATATTGGAACCAAAGAATGACAACCCCCGTTCCTTTTGATCCCGGCAGCCTCCAAGCTTCCTCTGTTTCGTCCGTGGGCATGTATATATATATTAAGCCAAAAACACCTCTCTCCTTTTTTAATTCTAATTCCCAGCCGTGGGCCACGCTTCTACTGACTGACCTAATTCCCAATTGATCGAATTGCCATTATTATCCTATGTAGTCATGCCCATAGACTAATTAAGTTCATAGCAAAATTCTTGACTCTGTACTGACCTTCAAATGGATCAGCCTCAATCACCGTATAATATTTTAATTTCGCACTTCTTGCACCAAATTCTTCAAATACCTACAATACACAAATTAAGCATTAAACTTCAAATAATAATATAAATGGGACTTAACAAAGATAAATTAGGGGCGCTAATGTGAACATTTACACTTTGCTAGTCTCGAGCAAAGAAAACAAAATGCAACTAAAGAAAACAAATCAAAATCGATAGCTCTTTTAAATCCCTAGGCGGCCCCGTTAGGACAAGTAAAGTCTCGTGAAGGTTTTCAACAGTGATCACCCACAAAACACGTTAAACCTTTTCACATGGAATCCAAAACTTGTCATACAATTTGTAACGCCCCGATTTTCGGGAATAAAATCGGAGGCATTAAATATTGATTTCTAAAAATTTATTAATTTAAATTCAAAATCCAAACCGGATAATTCTCCCTAAAGATTCGCCTATTACAAACCAGAGTAGAAATACTGAAAATAGTCTTTATTAAAATAACAGAGCCGCCTTCTAAGATTGATATGGATCCCAAGCGTACTCAGGTTCAACTCCCACCTCTGGATTCTCCTCCGCATAAAACTGTTTGCCTTCGGGATTCTGTATTTTTCTTGATTTCCTGCAAAATCTGGCACGGAAGTCAGGCAATCCGTACCTGAGTGAAAGAGTTTACCCCGTAGTATAATCCAACCCAACTACCCCTCTTACTTTACAATTAGCAGGTACAAGACAATATTGAATCGAAAAGCCAAGCAGAGATTTCATACATGAACCAATTTATTACTATCCATTAACCCTATGTGAGATCTAAGATCTCATCCACGAGATCCTTTCCTCCCATACCACTAACTATGATCGTGTCATGGAAAATCTCCCCCTCCCTCCCTTGCTTTTCCTGCACACGGGGTTCTAAATGAATTCACCTAAGTTATGTACCTCGCATAAATTCATTTAAGACCATAACAGGGGGCACGATTACCCTTTGAAACTTTCCATGGCGTACCATACGTTAGGGTCGCCACCATTCCTAAGCCACTAACTATGACTGTGTCATGGGACAATCTCCCTTACTGGCCTTGCAAGGCTGTTTGGGCTGAATTAGCTCAATCAAATGGCAAATAATTGTGTGCGGGCGTGCCAGAAAAGAAATAACTTCAAAGAAGAAATTATTCTTTTCAAATTGATTTGAAACAACTAATTTGAATCAGGCAATTGTGTTATCCGTTCGATTACCTCAACTAAGAGAATTTTTCCTTAAGGTATCAACCAAATGAAAGATTGACGCGCTTCAAATTAGAAAAGATGATTGAACACAAACAAACCTGAATTTAATCAAAGGTAAGTTTATATGCAAACACTCTTAAAATTCTATCAAGAATAATACAGAAAATAAGCACACTGAATTTAATCAAAAGTGGACTTACAAACGATTATTCTTTGGTAAGAAAAAACTTGCAAGAAAATAAGAGAACTTGAATTTAATCAAAAGTAGTCTTACATGCTAATAAGCCTTCAACTTACAAAAAAAATCCTATTCTAAACTAAAAAACTAATCTAAAATAGATCTCTGAGCAATCATTTTGTATGAATTGTCAGATGATATGAATTTTTGTGGGGGGGTCTCTCTCTTTGCTTTATTCTTCTATTTATAGACGCTGAGCCTGCCTTCAATCTCCACGTCTTCGATTGATGCCCACGTTGGCCACATAAAACGGTTGAGAGAGGTCTTCGAACGGTTACATTGATATTTCCAGAATTCTTTCTTCCTCTGCATGCTTCGATAATGGTGTTCGTGGCCACTTCCTGGATCGTGGTTTCCCTATTTTCAAGTAACGTGAATTAATGCAACACGTCTGGCTTCCCAAATGATTTCCTGCAATTGCATCCAATTTCAGTTATAAACTAAGGCAGTGATGGTACCGTTTGAAGATCTTAAAGCTTCAATCAACGGTTAAATCCAATCACTTTTCAAACCATCACTTAATTGTTATCCAAACGACATCGATTCAAACCAAAACGACACCGTTTATCATTAAAATAGTATTCTCCTCAATTCCCGTAATCCTCTGTAATTGGTACTCAATTGGGATATGCTTTGTATGGCTAACACATCATTCGGTGCCACGTGTAATTTTCTCATTGGGTGGCACATTTTAGGATGTAAACAAAGGCATGATTACCCTTTGGAACTTCCCATGGCGTACCATACGTTAGGGTCACCAAAATATCATCACTGGGCCCCGCAGGTCACCTTTATCCATGGCCAAATCAAAATTCACAATCTCACAACTTCAACACTTTACCATTTTTCCATCAACTTAGCATCGTCTAGACGAAATCTATTCGCATACCATCCCATGTCTCTAGGGTCCAATCTAGCATTCAAATCAAGTATCGGTGCAATATACAATTAAATCAAATAATAATTAAAACAAATAACCAGCAATGCAATCACACAACTTTTTATGAATGGGCCGATGCCTTATTCTTGTATGGCCACGTTGTCAATAATGAAGTAGAACTTTTATTAAAATTGTAATAAAATGTTTTCTAGGCTCTCCTTAATTATTTCTAAGTAATTAGATTTATTAAAAACTAATTAAGTACATTAATTAGATAAAAATATTAGAATAATTATCATGATCTTAATAAGAGTCCTAAAGGTCCTATACAACCAGTTGAGTGTCAAAAGTTGGGTTCGGAGGGTCGTGGAATTAATTTACATAAAGACGTTAAATAAAGTGGCCGAAGTGAAGTAAATAGAAAATAAATAATTTAATATTAAAAATATGTTGAGATTAACAAAGTTTCATCTCCGGAATGTAAGGAGTTTAAATAAAATTATTCGGGTATTAATAATAAGGTTTATAAGGTCGTAAAGTAATTTTGATTGGAAACACTTTAAAAATAATAATAAATAGTAAATTTAATAAAATAATTAAGAAATTAGCAAGATATCATATTTGAGATGCGAGAAATCTAGGAAGAATAGTTTGGGTGTCAGAAACGTCGTTCGGAAGGCCGCAACGATTTTTCGTTTGTAAAATCTTGAAAGATAACAAATAAAAATTTAATAAATAGATAAAAAAATAAAAAAATATGATATTAACAAGGTATGGACTTTGAGGTGTGAAAAGTTTAAGAAAAATAGTTTGGGGATCAAAAACCAAGTTTAGAGGGTCACAAAATCGATTCGAACTAAAACAGTCCAAACCGCAAGGTTGGACCGGTCAACCTTGCGTCTGGGGCCTCCACCACAACCTTGGCTCTAGTTCTTGCGGCCGCAAGGTCGCGTCCAGATTTCGTTTTTTTTTGTCTTTTCGTCATGGTTTTGATGCATGGGTTCGTTCGGGGCATAGAGTTAAGCATAATAACACTTAATATACTTAGAGGAGTTATTGGAATGGATTATAATACCTTGAATCGGATTGAATTGATTTTAATTCGAAACTTGGAATTTGGAGAAGACAACTTTGGGTTTTTCGATCGGGGGACCTTGGGATCAAATTGGACGATGTTTGGTGATACTATGAGTTGTAGGAAGCGTCTGGAATGATCGAATTGGATTTAGATTGGGTCTTGGTACAAAACCCACTTTTCTCTCTCTCACTTTCTCTTTCTAAAACTCCATGGATTGGAGCTTCGTTCTCTCCGATTTTTTTCTCTTTTCTGGACTGGTGAGGCATGGAGGATATTGTAATATGCCCTAGAGTCGGATTAATGAGGTATATATAAGAGAATTTTAAAGAGGTTGATAAAATTGAGTTTAATAAGGACTCTAAATCTTGGGCTTTAAGATGGACGAAAATAAGGGCGAAGTTATAATCAGGGAGAGGAAGTAGAGACTGAGTAGGAGATGGAGAGATGTAAAGAGTTTGCATGCATGCATGCATGTAATTTAAAAATAAAAATAAAAGTGAGATAATTAGGATAGGATAATTGTATTAGTATATATCTATTAAGGAGATAATATTATTATTACTAATAATACATTTTAATTGATATTATGAATGGTAAAAATTACGGGTCGTTACACAATTCATTGGTCCATCAAGCAAAGAATGCGCAGCTACCACAAAGATATAAGAAGGCGTAAATAGTTCCAAATGCTATCAAGTCAAGAAATAAACCATGACACCTAGGCTTAACATGTGTGTGTGACATGGGTCTCAACCAAAAGTGTGCAATGACTAACCGCTCTCTCCAGACTGAGTCTTGACTTCAATTCTCACTGTATCATGCACTCACAAGTAAAATCATTCGAAACAAGGTGCATAGTATGAACTCTCAAGTGTGTGGTTAGAAGTTATATAAATGAAATCAAAACACTCGCACACTATGACACGAAAAGAACGTTTTTTATAAGAGAAATGTTAAATGCAAAGAAAATAGGTAAAGAAAATACCCTTAGAATGTACATGAACGGCTCAGATGCACTGCACAATGAATCTGGGCCGTTCATGTACACTTTAAGGGTATTTTCTTTGTCAATTTTCTTTGTCCGTAGCACTCCTCTTTTTATAGTGGTCACACAGTCTCAAGAACAAACTACGAAGCATTGAAACTCTATCTCACATCCTTCAATCCACTTTCCATCGCCCCAAGGATCAAATAGGACTTTAATTTCGATTGTAATGTTGGGTAAGGAAAAATATTTCAAGATTAGGGTAAAACATCATATGTCCAAGAATAGGCAAACAACTTAGGGCTAGTTTAATAATGTGCGCCCAATTTTTTCCACTTTTCAACTCCACCTTATCTCTCCTTCTAACCTTTCAATATTTTTCAACCATAAAGTATGATTCCTCTTTTTCAAACATACTAGCGTCCCTTTCTTCTTCTTTTTTCTTTTGTGTTATGTTTTCTTTTTTTTAGGGGCACCACAATTCAAGCACAAAATTTCACAATTCATCCAAAAATTATACTTTTATATTTTTGCTTTTCTTCGAACACAATATGGAATGTGGAGTTAACCAAAAAAAGACTAAATAAATAAGGCTCAAAGTGGCTTGTAAGGGATAAATATGAAAATAAAGGAACAAACTGGCCCAAACATCAAGAAAATGTCTATAATCCTCTCCAAGGGGTGTAACATCTATGTGACGAATCAAAACCCAAGAGATATTGTTATGCATTCAAGTTCCAACACTCAACAATCAAGAATAATGAGACCACAACAAATAGACTATTTCCATAGCAAACTAAGAGTTAAAGTGTAACACCCCAATCCACAAGCACCAGAACATAGAAATTAAATTTGCAAAACTTAAATGTATCAACCTAAATCTTGAAATACTTTTATTTTAAAATCAACCACTCGAAGCATAAACACCACTTCCCAAACTCCCCGCAAACGTAGATGATTTTCCCATATCAATTACCAAAAATTCACCACCCAAGACCTAAGAGCCACTGTCCCTGGTTTTTCTTTTTTTCCCACCGCTTCCTTTTCCCCCCTTTTCTCCTCCCTCCTCCCCCTCATTCCTTGTCCTGTTTTACTTAATATATAGAAACTCAAATGTACGTGTGTCCCATGCACACACCCCACGTAGATATATAACCACACCTCATGCATCCACCCTTCCTTGTTCCAATTCTTATCACTTTAAATTTTAACCTTTACCACATCTAAGACAAACTCCATCCTCCAAGAATATACAAGAAAACATAATTATCCATTACGTACGCACACCACATGACTTCACGTGCACAAATCCACATGACCAAAATCTGTCTTTTGTGCAATTTAGACATTTTCTTTTCTAATCTCTCTTAACTTATCATTTTCTTTATACTTGTAAATGCATTCGAATTCAAAGCACCACCTAAAACCCACCATTTGCATAAATAATCATAGTAGTCAAAATTCGGGTATTACACCCATGGTCTCCATTACTAGTTCGTAGGTGATATAATAAATCCCATGGTCTCCATTACAAATTTCCTTAAAGGATAGGTCTATGATAATTGTTGTGTGAATTACTTCACCATCTGAAGTCATAACGGAATAATGGGTCATGGGGCTAGGTAATGGTATACACTTAGCTATAAGTAATAGTATCCTCACCATCTGAACCACTATTATTATTTATAGGACCGAAGTTATATTGGCTATTTAATTTTGTTTGGCATGGTATAGTGTCTGCTGGATAGTAAAATTAAAAGGTTGTGCCTATCTACACGAATGATGAAGAGTAGACGACCTTCCCATCGAGGCATACTCTTCAGGGTGTGTAGGGTTGCCAATGTTTTTCTTTTAACATGTGGTTGAGGGAACCAATATTAAAATGAAATTCAAAGTTTTTATTACCCTTCATAATTGTTATTATGTGATTCTCAGATTCAAAAATAGGTTTTTTCAATCCACTTGTCATTATTCTCAAAGAAAATAAACTTACTAGATCGAATTGTATTGACTGAAAAAGGAACTTGGATATTGTATTAACTGCTGAAGGACACAATTTTGTGTTGTCTGAGGTGTGCCCTCCTAGACCTGATGAGAATGCCACAGAACAAGAAGCAAAATTTTATAAAAATTGGTGAGTATCACCCATGTTTAAAGGACCCCGATTAGTGATCATGTTCTGAAAATGATAGCTCTTCTTAATGAACTAGAGATCCTTGGATCTGAATGTAGAGACCCGTAAATTTTTTTTTAATTTTTGAAATGTATATTAAA
>BPLS01032175.1:0-12117 GCA_019656275.1 Rhododendron kiyosumense
TCTCTCTCTCTCTCTCTCTCTCTCTCTCTCTCTCTCTCTCTCTCTCTCCTCACAATCTCTCCAAAACCCTAATTTTTTGGACAGAGTGACAAACGACAATTGAACAACTGACATTCGCGTGACCCGCGTACGACTGGTGTCTTTCTTTCTATCTCTCTCTTTGATTCTCCATCTTTAAACCCAAAACCTAGGGTTCAAAATATTTGGGAAATTTTTCAAATTTTGGGTGTTTGTTTCCCCTCATTCAATTTTCTTAAGAATCTGTAATTTTATCTTTGTAATCTCTGGTTCAATTTGCTTAGGAAGTGGAGTTAGGGTTAGGCTTTGGATTTGTGTAATTTTTTGGATTTATATAACAAATTGGGGAATTTGCAGTGTACATGAATGACCTACGAGAAGGAGCCAACAATATTCCACCACTAATTGAGCAACAACCAAGGTCTCTCTCTCTCTCTCTCTCTCTCTCTCTCTCTCTCTCTCTCTCTCTCTCTCTCTCACAAATTACGGTCACAAATTAGGATTCGCAAAAAAATGCCAATTTTTTTTGAATGCTGATTTTTTTTTTCATTGTATGTGAAATTTCTGATTTTTAATTGTTTTCTCTTTTGCGTTCTAGAATGCAGTGTTTGGATGATATAAATGTATTCTCACCGTTAGCATCGATCCCATATGAATCATCTGCTAATTCTTCTCAATACTTTACACTCCTCAAGTTAAGATTGACCTAATACCGAAAATCAACCCAGAGTTTGACAATTTAGATGATGTTTGGAAATTTTACAACAATTATGGGAAAGAAGGTCGATTTGATACACGAGCGAGTTCTAGCAAGAGGAGTAGGGATTATGAAGTCATTAGGAATGAGTACGTTTATTGCAAAGAAGGGGTGAAAAGGGTCCAAAAAACTAGTGAACCCATTACACGGCATCAGAGGGACAGTAGAGAGAATTGTGGGGCAAAATTGTCTGTTGTGAGAAACCAGTCAAGTGAAAAATTTGTTGTCTCCCAATTTGTCGAGGGTCATAACCACCCTCTTACGTCTCCAAGGACGACACATTTATTTCAATCTTATCGTAAAGTGTCAGCTGCCAAAAAGGCTTTAATAGAATAACTATCTGCTGCAAATGTGCAAACCTGCCAACAAATGAGTATTTTCGAGTTACAATCCAGAGGTCTACAAAATGTTGGATTTTTACAAGAAGATCTTGATAATTTTAAAAGGGATATGAGGAAAATGTTAGCCGAACAAGACACCAATATGTTGTATGAGCATTTCCAAATTGAACAATAAAAGAATGCAGATTTTACGTATACAATGGAGAAAGATGATGAGGGGAGGATGACTCATTATTTTTGGGCGAATGCCACCTCTAAACAATCGTACCAATATTTTGGGGACGTTGTGGTGTTTGATACAACATACAACACAAACCAATATGCCATGATCTTTGCACCTATATTAGGGGTTAATCACCACGGGCAGACTACTCTTTTTGGGTGTGGATTCTTAAGTAATGAAACTAGTGATTCTTTTGAGTGGCTTTTCAATGAATTTTTGAAAGCGATGCCAAGAGGCCAACCCAAAATAATCATAACTGATCAGGATTCAGCAATGACAAAAGCATTTGCTAATGTTCTTCCAAATATGCATCATAAATATTGCATTTGGCACATTGGGAGTAAATTTTCTGAAAAAATAAGTCCATTATCCTATAAAAAATATTATGATGAGTTCAAAAACTGTATATGAAATTCCGAGACCCCTGAAGAGTCCGAAGCTAAATGGATGGATATTGTACATAAAGTTAATTTATCCAACAATGAATGGTTGAAAGGGCTGTACCAAATCCATGAGAGATGAATTCCTGCGTATATGAAACACACGTTTTCCACCAACATGACTAGTAGTCAAAGGGCTGAGATTTCTCATGCATTCTTCAAGAGATATGTGTCTGAAAATAATTCATTGTGGGATTTTGTGACACGGTTTGATAGGGCACTTTCAAAGCTACGTCATAATGAGTTGGATGTGGATCATAAAGATCTTAATGAGAAGCCTCCATTGAAAACAGTAGCACCCGTGGAGTTGACAATGAATGAGTCATATACAAAGACTGTAACGACTCTGATTTTCAATAAATAAAAATTCATTTAAATATTTTAATTTATTATTTTAATTACTTGGATTACTTTTAAAATTTCTTTTTAATTTTTAATAATCTATTATAATTAGATTTTAGTCCTTAAAAATTATATTACTTGACTAGAAGCCTTAATTGGCAAATAGAATGAGTTTTAACTGATTAGTTGGAGAAACCGAACTACCATTTAACCTAGTTATATCCCCCTACCCCTAGTTGGACCCTTTGACCATCTTTGAGCCTTATAAACCTCTCTAAACCCTATTGAACCATTGAACCCTATGAAGTAATCATCTTACTTCCATGATTAGTCATTTCAAACCCTAATTATCACCAATATTCCTTTGTCCATTGGACAATAAAAGTTAGAAAAAATATTATCCATTGGATAATAGATATTAGGCTTGCCAATATATATATATGCTTGACAAGACTAGTCATGCCAAAGTAAGTCATCATTTGGCTTCCAAAAGAAGCAACCTTAGTCTTGCCATACTTACAAGCCTAAGACTAATAGGCCTAACCCTAAAATTACCCACCAAAGTTACTTTCCTAGATTCTCTAAGTACATATATGCTTATATATAGGTATTTATACCTCATAGCCTAATACAAACATGCCTATATAACCTTATATGCACTTTCTAAGAAAATATTACCCATGAGACAATGTTTTGGTCATTGAAAGCCTTAGTACAATCTTCTCTTCTTCCATAGACCTATTAAAACTACATAGTACTTTAGTGTACTTATGTTTATACACATAAGCATATATATATATATATATATGTGTGTGTGTGTGTATATATATATATATATATGTGTGTGTGTGTGTATATATATATATATATGTGTGTGTGTGTGTGTACAAGAGAGAGAGAGAGAGGGGAGAGGCCGAGAGAGGGAGAGTGTGTGTGTGTGTGTATGCTTTTGGATACTTACACAAGTTAACCTTTCAAAGTACACTTTCCAACCCATTTCTAGCCTTTCAAAGTACAAACCAAACCAGTGATTTTGTGTTTTCTTGCAAGCAACCTTTCTAGAACTTGACTAACCATAAAACCCTTCATGATTGCCTAAGTTATGGTCTGAAATGGAAGTGACATTGCTTGCCATGCTTGAAATGATAATTCCATAGAGCAAAAAAGTGAGAAAAAAAGAGGGAGAGAGAGGGAGCCAAATTTTGCTATAAATAGGAAGCCTCCACCCACCATTCAACTCACACCTTCACCTAGCAACTTCTCACTCTAGAAAAGTCTTGAATTCATACTTTGTTCTAGCCTCATTCTTAGTTTCTTGAAGTTCTTCAATGAACCAAAGAATGGGACAAATACATGGGATTGGAACCTGCATTCCAAGCCAAAAAAAATTGCAATTACATGTACAAAAAAAAAATGTAGCATTGTTGCCACAAGCTCTCGTCTCGACAACATTTTAAAACAACTAAAGAAACTCCTAAAAGTGGCAAGACGTGCTAGCCACCACTAGCTCCTTGTCAGCTCATCTTCTCTATCCGTTTTTGTTAAGCCATCAAGAACCGATGACAAGATCCTCTTCAGTCACCATCTCAATCCTTCAGTATCTGATTGACCAAACAAGAATAAACCGTAAGCAACTCTACTTATACCGAAATAAAGACACAATGAGTACTTCTGAACTGTTAATATCAAGAGTTTAAATAGAAGTTAATAAAAACAAATGAAACATACCAGAGACAAATTTTTTAAGTCAAACATCATTCGGCAAGTACCACATTATAACTTTATAAGACATGCAAAACACAAGAAAAGTGCGAAGAGAATACGTGAGACGGACAACGTCTTCATATTCTACGCCTTCAAGCTCTATTTTAACCAATCTATCAAACTTAAAACTAGAAAGCCTATGGCAGTATTTTTCAAATAAGATAAAACTAGTTCCCCAAATGTTCAATAAACTAAAAGGGTTCACAAACATGATGAGTGACTGCTAAAAATAAAAGTTGATGAAGTCTTCACAAACTTGATAGATGTATGTCCTCTGTTGATCACATTACTAATCCAGAACTTCTATCACAATCCTAAACAAATCTCTCTTACTCTCAATAACAAGGTCCGTGCAAATGGCACTCTATTACTTCGCTTGCCTCCCATATTTCTAACTCTAAGCTTATGGGAATGCAAAGTTGCATGGGATGTGGAGGCTAGAAAGCTAAAGTTAGAGTGTTAGTAGACAAACCCGCAATGGAACGTAAGGGGTTGAATCATGGTTATTCTTCCTCATGCACCATACAGTTACTGCAACAAAACAATAGATCAAAATCCACAGTTACCAAACCTCAAGAGAAATTGCTCCCAAGAGTGATTAAGTACCTATTAAGTATTAAGGTTGGTTCACAAACAAAATGAATGGTAAACAAGGGAACAAGAAAATAAATTGGAAAAAGAAGAGACCTGTACTTATCAGGGTCATCTTCAAGGCCCTTATATATTGAATATGTTGTGCTGGTTTGCTTTAGTATCACTCTTGGCAAAAATACCACTGTCTAGGCACTATACCAGTGATGTGTGAAATTATTAGGTGAATTGAGGCTTGAAGGCCAACTGCTACTACCATTTTGCAGTACAATCACAGCACCAGAAAGCAAAAACAATGCATGAAATAATTATCTCTCCCACAGATGATGTATAGCTTCGTTCAAAAATCATCCCAACATTGCAACACCAGTGGGAAATTTTTTTTACCCTAATTTAACATACAGTTAAAAAAAAATCAGCATTCTAACACTAATTTCAAAGAGAGAGAGAGACCTTGTTTGGTGCTCAGTCAATGGTGAAATATCGTCGGTTTCTTCTCGTAGGTCATCCATGTACACTGCAATTTCCCCAATTTGTTACATAAATCCAAAAAAGTACACAAATCCAAAGCCTAACCCTAACTCGACTTCCTAAGCAAATCAAACCTAAGATTACAAAAACAAATTTACAGATTCCTAAGCAAATTGAAAGAGGGGAAATGATCACCCACAATCTGAAAATTTTCCTAATATTTTGAACCCTAGTTTTTGGGTTTAAAGATGGAGAATCAAATAGAAAGAGAGAGAAATACCAGTCGTATGCGGGTCACGCGGATGTTGGTCGTTCAATCGTCGTTCGTCACTCTGGATTGCTCTCCGGTCCAAGATTTGTCGAAAAAATTAGGGTTTTTGAGAGATTGTGAGAAGAGATATAGAGAGATTCGAGGAGAGACAGAAGAAGAGAACGAGTGAGAGATACCAGAAAGCTTTCTTCTTCGTCAATTGATCAAAGCTGAAAAATTGGTGTCCTCCATTCTTCGTCTTCGTTCTACTGTGTTTTCTCAACGTAAAAGAAAAGGGGAAAGGATTATTCAGTGTGTGACCCGCGAAGGCATTTTTACCCGGACCCATGACCAATATGGACCTCATTTAACCCGCGAATTGGCTTCTTTTTTCTCAGCCCTTGGATGAGATCCAAGGGTCCAGATTAGAAGTTCTTACATAAATAATATAGGGCGTCCCTTATAAGAAGCCCACTGTATGTATGTATGTATGTGTGTGTGTGTGTGTATATATATATATGTATATATATATTTCTATTATAAAACAGAAGGCTGTGGGGACAAGTTGTTGGAACGATTTAAATTCATTTGATCCAAAGGCTGTAGTGTATTCTCCCATTTCCCGGTTAAGTGCCCATGATTTTCACCTAAATCACATAACTGTCATCCCCATCCAACTGGGATGCGTAGTGCTGTAGGCACGGGTTAGCACTAGTATATACATAATACGGGGCGATTCTGGGGACCTTAAAAAAACCTCTAAAAAAACCCTCCAAATCTTAATTTCATGGTTTCCAATGAAATTTTGATGATCCGAGCCACTCAATGTGTTCAGAACGTGATTTTAAGGGTGTCTGCAAGAAATTGACAAAAAAAATGACCGGGAATGACTTGATTTGAGCAGTTTTTTATTGAACCGTTCAATAAAATTCAATAAAAAACTGTTCGGATGAAGCTTTTCCTGGTCATTTTTTTTGCTAATTTCTCGTGGGTACTCTTAAAATCACGTTCTGATTATATTGAGCGGCTCGGATCATCAAAATTCGATCCGGAACTTGGGGGGTGGTTTGGAGGTCTTTTTAAGGGTTCGTTATGGAAATCTACCCAATAATTTTCTTCAACTTTTCAAAGGATTTTAATTGGGACATCTTAAAATTTAGAAGTAACCAAATAAAATGGGACAGAGGGTAGCAAATAATGAGCTAAGATCCTATGGTAAATAGAGTTTGAGTCACCAATGTAATTTAGACACCTTCTTCTCACCTACATCAACTAAAAGTTTACTTAGCGAAAATAACTTATCTAAAATCTTTAAACTATAAACAAACTTTTTAGAATACAAGGTTCTTCATTTTTTTATTTTTTTTTGCAAGGTTCTTCATTTATTCAACCATAGGAGGAGGAATAAAAAAGGAATAACCACTTTTTAGTCGAAAAATTAATATTTTTTTGCTAAAAAGTGATTATTTCTCAAAATATTTGGGTAAAAGTAAAAAAAAAAAAACTTTTCTGATTCTTCTAGTCAAGACGAATCAATAACTCATAAAAATTTGGCGCAAAACTAAAAAATGCGAAAAAAATTCAAATAAAGACAATTTTTCAGATTTAAGTTAAGTTCATAAGAATGCAACTTAAAATAAAAACGGGAAGGAAGAGAAACAGTTTGTGGTTGAAGTGAAGAAGATATAGAAAAGGTGAAGAAGAGAAGAAGAAAATACTAGTTGAAATACATGTGTATATAAATTTTAGAACTAGTTAGCTTATGTGGTGTGGGGTTCACAAATTTTGATTATTGAAAAAGTTGCTAGTTTTGGTTATCCAAAGCCCAAAATTTGATTATTTTTAAGGATATTGCTAAGTTTGATTATACCATTGTGAGCCATTTTTTGTACAAATATTGTTAACTTTAACAACAATTAGCTTTTGATTAGACCACTGTGGATGGCCTAATGGGGAACATTGAGTGTATTGTTGTAACACTTTCTGACATAATTAATGACTTTGAACAGTCTCCAATTATATGATCCTTTTAACATTTTCGAATTCAGAAATGGTACAAACCCATAAATCTTGTCATAAATTTTCGAATAATTAATGCAGAGGTGTAAATCAAATTTATGGATCTTTCCAACTATACTCCTGTTTCTAATTAGAGCAACCTTGGGTGGTTGATCTCTTCTAGAAGTCCCCATTATTCCAGGATTGAGTTCCTTTCTGAGAAAAATATCATGGTCCTTATAAAAACCAAAAATTAACTCAATTTTTGTTACCTTAATCGATCGCTTTGAGAATTAGGAGGACATCTAAGTATCCAATAAGTTTAGCACCACACTTATACACTCATGTGTGTGTGGGGTTATTTTCCTTTGTGAGTGTGTGTTAGTATTTATGTATTTGTATGTGATTGTAATATTATTGTATAAGTATCTAGCAGCGATTATTGAAAAATTCCAATTCCACTTTTGTCACACCACATATTGTCACATCACCTCCAACATTGTGCCAAGCCCCTTCAATTATCATAGGAGTATTTCTCTTTTATCCTAATCACATGTTCGTTGGAGACCTTTATACAATTGATCGATTTCGAGCTATGATTTTATTTATTTATTTATTTTTAAAAAATGGATGTCTGATTTATTTTTCGCGCATCTCACCTAATTCTAGGGTCTTGAAGTTATTGACATGATAAACTCTCTAGTTATCCCAATTGTTGGAAATTTTGACTTTCATGGAATTCAAACCTTCGAGCTCGTGAACAACAAACACTTAATAATCTCTCATACCCATTTGGCGAGAAATTTTTCAATACTAGGTGAGTACCATGTGGCCATACCTAGGGATGACAAATTGAACTCAAACCCATTAATCAACCCAGACCCATCCACTAAAAAATAGACCTAACCCAACTCCTTTATTAATTGGGTTAACTTAAATAACCTAATAAGTCATAAACACCCAGCCAATTGAACCCTTCTCAATCGATCTCCTAATCGAGTATTAATGTGCTTAACTGCTTATACCCTCCTAGTCAAACGGAGGGACTTTCCTCTTGTATCTGCTCCACACACACACGCTCTCTCTCTCTCCCTCTCTCTCCCCCTCTCTCTCTCTCTCTCACGTTCTCTCTTCCAATAGTACAAAACAAACCAACTTTTCAATTCTTACAATCTCTCTCTATCCCTTGGAATTGGAAAAAATTTGGTGGGTTCCACGTGGGATATATCTACCCGGCACCAAAAAATATCTCAAAAAATAAGTACTAATTTGTAATTTTCAAGCTTAAAAATAATAAGCTTACTGAAATCAAATAAGAAGTGATTTTTTTTGTCTTTATTCAATTTTTTTTTTTGCATTTATTAATTTTGCTTCAAATTTTTGTGACTTATTAGTTTGTCTCGATGAGAGGAACTGAAAAAGTATAAATTTTGTATCGGAACCCATAATTTTTGAAAAAGACAAAAAATAGTCTTTTTAACTTATTTTTGTACTTTTTTAAAAAAATTTGAGTTTCGATCAATTTTCTTTTTTACTTTTTCAGTTCCTCTCATCGAGACGAAGAATAATTCACAAAAGTTTGATGTAAAACTACTAAATGCAATTTTTTTTAATAAAGACGAAAAAAATCACTCCCTACTTCCTAATCCAAACCCACCATGATTATCTGAACCTTTCTAAAAACATTCGCTACAACGTGCTCTCTCTCTCTCTCTCTCTCTCTCTCTCTCTCAGTTTTCTTTTACCACAAAATGCCAATTTAGATAGGTATTTTAGTCATTTAGATGTATAATATGGTAATTTTATTGTACCTGAGTATTTTAGTTATTTAGATGTATATGGGTAATATGGTCATTTCAGTGTACATGGATATTTTAGTCATTCTAAAATTTTAATATATATGTAATTGGGTTAATGCTGTTCATAAAAGAAAATTGTAATTGGGTTAATGTGCGGGTCGGATTGGATTTTAAATAAATGGGTTGGGTTGAGTATGTGTAATTAGGCTCATAACTAATGGGTTTTAAATGGGTCAATGACCCATTAAAGATGCAACCCATTTATAAGTTATAACTTATCCAATTTGGCCCAATCTACCCATTTGCCACCCCTACTGTGCCCATGTGGTGTTTGAGCAGCCCATCCGGGCCGTCCAAAAATATATTGAGTGGGCCAGATTGAAACCCTCTCTCTCCTCTCATCCCACCACTCTATTTTCTCTTTCTCTCTCCAAATCCGAGCCATTCAAATCCAAAATGGACGGCCCGAATGTGATGAGCGAGGATTATGTGGTACCCATCTAGCACTAAAAAATTTCTCCCATTTGGTCAGGTACATCTGGATTCATAGTGCTATATATACAGTACGTGTATGATTGGGAATGACAAAATTTACTATTGAATCCGACATTTTGATAAGGCTCTCTGGCAAAAGGATTTTTACTCATACAAACGCAATGTAGTCAGTGCAAATGTAGTGGTGTATGTGAGATGGCGTATTATATGAGTACCTAGATATATATATCATATTGCGTTCAGTAGATCAAAACTCTTGCATCTCATTAAGATGTCAGGAATTTGAGTATTTTCATCTGCATGTGGGTGTTCTCCAGTTGAAATTATTTTTCCCCTAGTGGGGGCTTGTACGTAGGTGGATTGTATTTATAGTGGTTGAGTTGTTCGGTTTAGTTATCTCATGGACTCTTATACAAATAATGTAGTATTTTGTGGTTTGCACTTAATAATTCATACATGATGTAGTGATATTTTATATCAATTGATAAAATAAAATAAAAAAACAGGAAAGGAAGAGAAAGAGAAAGATATGCTACTACGGTTCAATTAAATTGTCCTATTTATGGAGCCAACCATGAGCTTTACAAAATTGACTTGACGATATAATTTTATTGTAACGTAACACCGTTTTGCTTGATATAGCTGACTAACAATATCCTCATAATTGCACCCCTCATAAGTAGACCACCTCTCTTTCTCTCTCTCTCTCTCTCTCTCTCTCTCTCAAAAATCACTGTTCTGCGGCTACACAGTGACACATATCTTCATTTGGATTTTGATTTTCTTGCTACTCTTGTCAATTATACGTAAGAGATAAGATTCTATATGCATATATATATACTTGTGCATACATGATATATATATACTTTGAATATATAGATTTTTTCTCCAGAGTTTGCTGTGAATTCGAAGAAGTGCAATACAGTTGGAATGAAGTAACCTCGTTATACCTTCACTCGAGAGAAATATTGATTACTTCTGAGAATATCAGAATCATCGGGCGGTGACCAGAATATTTCGTCAAATACTCATTTATTCTCTGAGGAAACTCTTAAGATTTTGAGCGGTTCCGATCGAGGTTAATTTTCGGCTAATTCTCGCTGTTATATATGTAGCTCAAGATCTGTTCTCTTCTCTTCTCTTCTGTACATAGAATTAATATATATACATATATTGCTAGGTATGTGCCCCTGTTAGGATCCTAAAAATCTCAGGATGTTAGAATTTCTCCATTAGTATGCAACATGTCTTGTTTGTTTTTAGGTCTCAAAACTCCACTTTCTCCAATAAATCTTCTATTTCTATCTATCTATCTATTCATTACTCTAAAATAATATGTTTCAAAATCCAAACAAAACAAGGCCAAATGACCAAAAATACAATAAAATATTTTGAACGAAATCTTCAGTACAGAAGATCTAGAGCCCAACTAAGAAAGAGGATGTGGTATTAATTTGTGGTTATCTTAATTAATTTTGTAAAGTTGATTGTTCTTTTTCTCCGCCCTTGAAGATGTGCACATAAATATATTGCATCTGGTACCATTAATTTGAAGTTGCAATTCACATCACCGATCTTATCGATATGCGCACTAAATGATAGTATTAATCAAATTAATGATATGGTTAGGGTTCGACGTCACATTACTATTCTCTTCTCCTCTGTTGTTTAATTAGTACTATTATATATTTATGTCACTTGATTCGTCTGGTTTGTTATTTTTCTAGCTTTCTAATAATTGAAGTGTCGTCCGAGCCAGCTTATGACTCAGTCTCCTTCTTGTATAACAGTATCATTATGGCAGCGTTGTCCGGGGATGATCTGACGCGATCCAACAGCAGTCGCCGGAGTTTTGCGTCAGGGAGCAGGAGGAGCTGGGCGTCAACGAGTTTCCGGGAAGCATGGCAAAGGCAGCCGGACGTATTCGGCCGCGCAATGAGCCGGAGCGGGTGGCAAGATGAGGAGGAGGAGCTCCGGTGGGCGGCAATTGAGCGGCTCCCAACATATGACAGGTTGAGGAAGGGGATGCTAAATAGAGTGCTGGACGACGGTAAAATCGTGCAAGGTGAGGTGGATGTAACTAAGCTAGGAAATCAAGAGAAGAAGCTGTTGATGGATAGTGTACTCAAGACTGCTGAAGAAGATAACGAGAGGTTTCTTCAACGGTTGAGGGACCGGACTGATAGGTGAACACATTCTCTCTCTCCCTCTCTCTCTCTCTCTCTCTCATTTTACTGCCATGCTAGGACCAAAAATCAAGACACATTTACGTGTTGGGATTGAAAATCTAAAGTCAACTGATACATGTAAATAAACACACCAAAAATGTTAGAGGTACATCAGTGTAATACACCTCAACTACACCCCTCTCACATACAGAGAGACCCACTAGAATGAGTTTTGCCTGTATGTAAAAGGGGTGTGGCTGCACTTACTAGAGAACTTGTGTGCGTTCAGTAATTCTTTTTATTGAAAATTAGACTAACGTTCGACGATAATCACCCAGTTAGTTTTCTTTTGGTAAGTAATCTAATTAGTTTTTTTTTGGGTAAATTATATTTTGCCCCCTCTAACTATTACCCGGTTACACTATGCCCCCTCTAATTATTATTTTTGGTACTTAACCAC
>BPLS01032175.1:17117-38932 GCA_019656275.1 Rhododendron kiyosumense
AGTGTAACCGGGTAATAGTTAGAGGGGGCAAAATATAATTTACCCTTTTTTTTTTTACTAAAAAACATAGTTTGTCTAACGGCAACTGCACTTAGGTGACGTGAGATTTGAGTTAAACTTCAATATAGAGATATTGATGCATTGTCGGTTGGTGTCGAAAAATGTAAATTACTCTACTACATGATAAAAGAAAATTAGCTTCCACTTAGAGCATCCCCAATGGGGATGTAAAACCAGGTGCTATACTTATAATAGCACCCGGATGTAAAAAAAATTGCTCCAATGGGGATGGAAAATAACAATTTCGGAGATGGAAAATAGCACAAATGGAAAGGGGGATGTATATTTGCATCCCCTCTTGGCTGCAGCTATAATTTGACAGGTCATCAATAACTGATTGTACTAGAATTTTGGACAGCCGGAGGTTACCTGATTTAGTCGGAAAATCGTCGGAAATTGGTAGAACACGCCGGAATCCGGTAGAACACGCCGGAATCCGGAGATGACCGTCTCCTACTCCGATTCTTGACGATCCATGGACGGCACAGATGCATGCCGCCGGCTGTGGCCCTCCGGCTGTGATTTCCTTTCGTTCAGAAAAAGGGAGAGGAGGGCTGGGTTCTGCTGCACAGAGAGAGAGAGAGAGAGAGGGTTCTGCTGCAGAGAGAGAGAGAGAGAGAGAGAGGGAGAGAGAGAGCCTGGTTTGAGGTTTGAGAGGGGGGCGTCGGTCGGTGTTGTTCGTAGACAGAGAGAGAGAGAGAGAGAGAGAGAGAGAGAGAGAAGATGAGAAAGACCGAAAGAGTAAAGTTGGGTTGGGTTGGGTTGGATTGGAATCTCATCCAATCCGACCGTTGGTTTGTATTTTTTTTTTTTTTTTTTTTTAGGATCCGACCGTTGGTGATCCAACGGTTGTTTTGGTAGTGGAAAAAAATTGCAACGGTCTCTTTTTTGCACTGCCTATAAATGTGTGTTAATAGTATTTTAGACAACAAAAATTTTCTTCATTCTTCACAAACACCCTCCAAAAAAAATATTGTATCAATTATGGCAGAAGGAAGTCGTAGTGCGAGAGGAAAATCGTTCAACTCCGATCAAGATGAAGCAATTTATAATGCTTACTTGTGCATTAGTCAAGACCCGATCAACGGAAGTAATACTTGAATTAGGGTTAAGAAAGTTGAGGAAAATTAAGGAGGAGAGAAAATTAGTTAATTATTCATCCCTTTTTTACATCTCACCATTGGATAGGAGGAGGTTCTATTTTACATCTAACTAACTTTTAACAACTTTTTACATCTAAAATAACTATCCAACCTCATTTAAAATACATCCCCATTGGGGATGCTCTTACTAATTTTAAAGTATTAGTCTGCTAAATTGTGTAATTTGTTATATGAGACTGGTGTTGTCAACCGATCCCGACAAACAAATAAGTTTTGTTGAATGTAAAAAATAGGGAAATAATTTTGCTGCCTCTCTTTTTTGTTAACGTCACTCCTTTGCAAGTTTATTTTTGGTGCAAAAATACACTTGCTGAGGAGTGACGTTAGCAAAAAAGGGAATGACAAAATCAGCGGCCAAAAAGTATTATTCACTACACAAACGTCTGATAAATCTTTAAAAAAAAATTGTGATTAAAATGAGAATTTTGGATGGATGGCTAGATGGGTTAATACTCGCAGGATGTGTGTAATGACTAATAAATTGACCATATATCGTGACTGTATTGGGCCGGGTGAACGGATTTTTCCATTTTTTAGATGAGATAGGAAGATAAATTTACCATGCTTCCTAATTTTGTGGTATTTTTTCTTTTTATATTATTGTCGTCTTTTCTAAATTTGTAGTAGATTCATGTTTTATTCTTTTTAAATTAATCACTCATCTCAATGATAGAAGTTTAAAAAGTAAAAATTACATATGACCAAATGAAAAAAATTACTTAAAGCTGGTATTTTTGTCTTTAGTATGGTCTTTTATAAACTTTTTTCAATTCTGGTCAATATTTTTTACACTGAGCGAATGCTTAATTTAAAAAATACGATAAAAAGCTAAACAGAAAATTAGGAAGAGCAAAAATGCGAAAAGAAAATACTTGACCAAAAATTTAGGGGAGGATGTGGATCTCCCTCTTTTTTTTCTAAAAAATTTAATAAAAAGAGGAACAATAAATTACACTAACCTCCCCTAAGGATTTCTATAAATGCAAGGACTTCCTCTGACGTAATGAAAAATACACTATTCTCCCTAACTTTGATAGTATTATTTAAATTTCTCCCAGATGACACGAACACTTTTTGTTTAGGCTAATAAAAACAGGACACCCTAACGGTATTAGATAAACTAAAGAACCAAGTCTTTTTTTTTTTCTTTTTCTATAATTTCAGCTTTAAATTTAAAACCCATATTAGGGTTTGATGATATTTCAAATTTATACTGCATTTTATATTTTAGTGGCAATTCTTTTATACAGAAAAATGATCCATTTTTCCCTTGTGTAACTCATTTTTCACGTCTCCTATACATTTTTTTTTTTTCCCAGATAGAAGCCAATATTTTTAGAACCTCAAAACATTTTTTGCATTTGTTGAAAATCTCAGGGAGGTCACCACAATTTATACCCAAAAGAAGGGTAGGAAATTTTCTCTCCTCCTTGGAATTTTTCTTACACCCTTGATCACTTCTTCGGTCTTTCGTTTGATCCCTGCCTTCATCAGTTTTTCCTCCTTAGTTCTTCTACTGACCTTAATTGAGTATATCATACTTTGGATATTATCTGATGCAATAACCAAAAATTATCACCGTATGAATGCAACGTTTTAAGCTACAAGTACAGGACTGGGGCACAAGATACTGGAGTAGATTGGGTGAGTCCGCAAAAGCCCACGTAAAACAATCCCATTAAATATAAATGTCTTTACATTTACAATTAGCCCAAAAGCATGGATTTTTGTCTGTTCAACAAGTCCAAAAAATAAGTTGGGTCCTTCCGAGCAGTACAGTTTTGCCACTGTCTATCCTTCCAAGTTTACCACATGTCAAGCCCTGTTAAGTCTGGTTTTAAGTAAATTACCGGAAATACACTCGTCATTGTCCCGCCTTCAACCTTCAGCCCCGATCTTCTCCGACGCGGCATCTTCGCCGAGGCCGACAAATTTTACCTGCCCACTAGATTCCTTCCTTCACTGGTTTTTACGGAACACATAAACGAGAGAGAGAGAGAGAGAGAGAGAGAGAGAGAGAATTGTAGAGGCAATGGAGTCGGAGCTGAAAGAGATGTTAATTTATCTCGACGCTCTCAAACGATCCTTACCTGATCCCTTTCTTCTCGCTTCGATCGATAAGGTACTCTCTCTCCAATGGTCACATTCGCCTTCTTTTTGCGATCCATCTTTTTATAATTCTGAGGTTTCGCTCTTCAGATTGTGGTTTTATAGCTCTAACTGAATACTTTTCATGAGACGAATTTGATCGAAGTAGCGAGAACAACACAATGTGCAAGTCCGTTAAATCAATTTAGCATAGAATTTGGTCCTGTACATAGTGATTGAATCGGTTTTTCATATTTTTATGTAGCTATTTCTGTTTCTCCTCGGTTCTTCTGGTTTTGTTTTTTTGTTTTTTTAAATCTTTTTGGGAGATCTCTGTACGTCGACATAGCATGGGCTGTGATTTCTGCAAAAAGGGGTGTGAATTTTAAAGGCGTGAATAGTGTAGATGGGGTGTGAATTCTGGGCTGGGAGTGTGAATTCTGCAGATATGTGTGAATTCTGCATTTAGGGGTGTGAATTGTATAATTTGAGGGTGTGAATTGTGTAATTTGGGGTGTAAATTCTGCCCCATAATTCACACTCCCAAAAATTCATATTCCCAAGAATTCACCCAAAAAATTCACACCCCTAAGTATTCAGCAAAAGGCCAAAATAGTAAAGGATCTTAAAAAAAGGGGGTTGCACGGGATAGCTCAACAAAAGAGGGTACGCACGAACCCCCAAGCAAAAAATGGGACAGGCCAAGAATTTCCCAAAATAAGTTTAGTCCAAACTAGTAAGAAAGAATTATAGGTAAAAGCCATACAGTTAGTCCAGTTGGTTGGTGGATTTACTTCCCACACAATCAACCATTCAATTCTAGGAGTCAGGTACTTAGTTCCGGCGTGGATTAGTCGCCTTTAACCAAACCAGAAAGGGAATTAGTTAAAGTGTGCCTAGGCGGGTCGGACACCTGACGTTGAATTTTTTTATTTTTTATTTTTAAAGAAAACATATTCATCCCTATACGTTTTGGATGGAGTGATTTCAAGAGAAGAAAAGAAAGGATTTTGGTTTATAGACAAATCACTCATTTAGATTGATTATTATGGTGAGAAATGGAGATAAAAGTAAATAAAATAAAATGTTTGGATTGCCTCCCCTTTCTCATCCAATCTCATCGAAAATGGTGAGATTTTGTGAGAAAGGGCTCCCTTTCTTACCTCACCCTTCCTCACCATCCAAAGGGTTGTTAGTTGGGGTTTATGTTTGATTACCTACATACACAGGGTGGGAATTGAGATTCCGAAGATTGAAGTCCGATTTGAGCATTTATCAGTTGATGGAGATATACATGTTGGGGGCAGAGCACTTCCTACTCTGTTTAATGCCACCTTGAATGCACTTGAGGTACTTTCTTCTCTCTTTCTTCCAACTTTTACTTAATTTGTCTTCGTTTCAATAATTTTTTTGTTGGAATTGCAAGAGATGTGTTAAATTGAGAGACGTAGAAATTTAGGGTTATATTTCTCATTACATAAACTGAATACAACGTGAGTATTTTATACAACACATTAGACTAATTATACTATGGTCCTAGAGAATGAACTAGTTACATAATAGAACAACTAATAAACTAATTACAAACAAACTCATAATAATTTAACACTCCCCCTCAAGTTGGTGCGAAAATATCAATCAAGCCTAACTTGAACACAATAGGGTGGAAACTCTTGCGACCAAGTCCTTTTGTGAATATATCAGCTAATTGATCTTCAGATCTCACAAAAGGCATGCATATCAACCCCTCGCTCAGCTTTTCCTTGATGAAGTGCCTGTCAATCTCTATATGCTTCGTTTTGTCATGTTGAATAGGATTATGAGCAATGTTTATGGCAGCTTTATTGTCACAATAGAGTTTCATAGGACCATTATCAGAAATTCCCAAATCACGTAGCACTGTTTGGAGCCATAGGAGCTCACAAACTCCATGTGCCATAGCTCTATACTCAGTTTCCGCACTAGACCTGGCAACCACTGATTGTTTCTTACTTCGCCAAGTAATTAAATTTCCCCCAAGGAAAGAACAGTAGCTAGAAGTAGAGCGTCTGTCATCCACAGAACCAGCCCAGTCAGCATTAGTAAATGCCTCCAATCGTAGGTGACCATGATTAGAAAACAGAATTCCTCTCCCTGGAGCTGCTTTGAGATACCTCAAGATACGGTAAACTGCATCCAGATGTAAAGTACGAGGATCATGCATAAATTGGCTAACAACACCTACTGCATAAGTAAAATCCGGTCGGGTGTGCGCTAAGTATATCAGTCGACCCACAAGTTGCTGATATCTCTCCTTATCAGTGCGCTCCCCCACATCTCCATTAAGATGATGATTTGCCTCAATAGGAGAATCTGCAGGTCTACAACCCAACATACATGTTTCTTCCAAAAGATCAAGTATATACTTTCGTTGGGAGATAAAAATACTGCTATCAGACCTTGCAATTTCCATTCCAAGAAAATATCTTAGTGGTCCCAAATCCTTAATCTCAAATTCTTGAGCCAGACTAGATTTGAGATTAAGAATTTCATTCACATCATTGCCTGTCATTATTATATCATCAACATACACAATAAGGACAGCAATCTTACCAGCGCCTCCCTTGATGAACATAGTATGATCTGCATGGCTCTGTTTGTATCCAAATCCCAACATAGCCTTGGAAAATCTGCCAAACCACGCTCTAGGTGGTTGTTTCAGCCCATATAGGACCTTCTTTAATCTACATACCTTCGCTTCAGCCTCAGAGGAAAAGAAACCTGGTGGTACGTCCATATACACCTCATCTTCTAACTCACCATGGAGGAATGCATTTTTTACATCAAATTGGTGAAGGGGCCAATTCAAATTGGCAGCACAAGAAAGCAGAGCTCGCACAGTGTTCATCTTTGCTACTGGTGCAAACGTCTCCTCATAGTCAATACCATAGGTTTGAGTAAAACCCTTGGCAACAAGTCTCGCCTTATATCTCTTAACTATACCATCAGCATTCTGCTTAATCGTGAAAACCCACTTGGATCGAATGTGGCGAAGGTCTTCAAGTGATCAAATGCCCTCTACCTTGCCGGAAGTCATTGCTTGGTATATCCAGCATGTGAAAGGAACAAGCTTTAGAAGTTTGCTTTTGAAAACTGTCTTAGCTGCTACGGTGTATAATCTTTGGTTAGAAAGGAATCAACGGGTTTTAATCAAAATGCCTCAACTCAAGATCAGATAATTCGTCGTATTTTTTCCTGTGTTCAAGAATCTTTGTGTTTGAAGAGGGGACTTGAACAGACACAGCTAAACCGAGACCTTTGCAATAGTTGGGGACTCACTTATAGGATTTTTGATGTATAGATTTCTTTCTAGTTTGTTGCTCATTTTCAGTTGGCATTAGATTTGTTCTTTTCCGATGTATAGGTGCCTTGTTCTTTTCGGGGGAATGCCCCTTTGAGCTTGTAGTTGGCTTTGCGCTTTATAATAGAAAGTACTTATCAAAAATAATAGGAGGTTCAATGGGAGAAGATTCATTACCAGATGAGTCAACTAAGGAGCCCGAAACTGAAGCAGGGGATGGTGATTGACAAAGTGGCAGTACACATGAAGATTGGCCTTTCTTTCCTTTCTTTTGATACGTTGCCAAGGTAGTAGGCCATTCGCTTGGTCTGATACGCCTATCCACATCCACTCGTCTACCAATATCTTGTTTTGCACTATCAACAGACACTGGTTCCACTCCAGATTTCTCTTTCTCCCTCTCACTATAAAAAGGAAGTGACCATGACCCTTGATTCTGAGATGTAAACACCTCTTCCTCTCTCATCTCTTCTTGACTAACATGTTGCTCCCCCTGAAGAAATGGAGTGGAGGGAGAGTAAAAAGACTCGGTTTCCCAAAATGTGACATCCATAGAGACAAAAAACTTCCTAAAGTGAGGATCATAACACTTATAACCCTTCTGGGTAGGAGAATACCCAACAAAAAAACACTTAAAGGCTTTATGACCCAATTTGCCACCAGCAGGGTGAGGAGCATGAACAAAACACACACAACCAAAAACTCTTGGAGGAAGAGTCAGGACACGAGAACCGTGAGGAAGACACTCAATAGGAGTTTTGAAGTGGAGAACACTAGAGGGCATACGGTTAATAAGATAAGTTGCAGTCAAAATCGCTTCTCCCCATAAATATTTGGGAACATTCATGGTGAACAAAAGAGAGCAAGCAACCTCAGCAAGATGACGATTTTTACGTTCAGCAACTCCATTTTGTTGTGGAGTGTCAACGCAAGTCGTCTGAAAAAGAATACCATTTTCATCTAGAAAAGCCCTAAAATTCCTAAAATTCCTATCGATATACTCAGTGCCATTATCACTACGGAGAATTTTGATATTTGTGTCAAATTGAGTGCGCACCATCACTTGAAAAGATTTAAAACAAGAAAAGACGTTACTTTTGGACTTAAGTAAATACACCCAAGTCACATGACGATAACAGTCAATAAAAGTGACAAACCATCGAAAACCTTTAAGAGAGGTAACAGGAGAAGGACCCCAAACATCAGAATGAATAACCATAAAAGGAGAGTCACTCCGTTTATTAATAGGTGCATAAAAAGGACGTTTATGTTTTCCAAGCTCACAGGCTTCACAAAAAAATTGACTCCTAGAACAATGCTTAATTAAAGTAGGGAAAAGTTTTTCTAAGATCCCAAAAGAGGGATGACCCAATCTACGATGCCACTGATGTAATATAGAGAGAGAGCTGAACTCGTATCTGCTTGTAGAGCAAGACCACAGGACATGGGTGGACGAGGTGCAGACTCTAAACAATAAAGGCCACCCTGTGCTTTACCATTGCCAATCACTTTGCCCGTGTTCAGTTCCTAAAAAACACAATGAGTAGGAAAAAATGTTACTGAACAATTTACAGAACGAGTAAGACTACTAACGGACAGAAGGTTAGTGGCAAAATTTGAAATATGGAGAACTGAAGAGAGGGAAATGGAGGGAGAATAGCGAACGGAACCTTTCCCTGAAATAGCAGAGAATGATCCATCTGCTATTCTTACCTTATCTTTACCAGAACAAGTAGAGTAAGAATTAAATATAGAGGAACCTGTCATATGATCCGAGGCATCAGAATCTATAATCCAAGGAATAGCAGAAGAGGCAGTAAATGCACTAGTCGGAATACCTGTGTGGCCAGAATAGGATGATGTGGAACCTGTTGTGGAAGTGGGAGTTATAGTAGATGGAGAATCAGCCCGAGCCATGAGGTGCCTGACAGCTTGCATCTCTCCCTGAGAAAAACCACTAACATGATCAGAAGGCGCTTGAACTCCAATATTGAACCCCGAATCAGGCAAGGTAGCAACTGTGGACTCTGAAACATGAGCCTGGGCCTGAGAACGCATGAAATCACGACCGCGACCACCGCGTCCACCCCCTCCCCCGCGAGAGGGACGGCCATGTAACTTCCAACAGAAATCCCTAGAATGGCCGGTGTTGTGGCAATGATCACACCGAAGGGACTCACGATCGATAGGCCTACTGCTAGCACCAGTCTGGGACTTATCACTTTGTGGAACAAGCCCACCACTAGAACCAAACTGACCCTAAAGAATGGCAACCAAAGCAGAACGATCAGAAGTAGGAGTATGCACCATAGCACTCCTATTTTCCTCTTGCTGAACAATGGCATAGGCCTCTCCTGAAGATGGAAACGGAACACGACCCAACACCTGCACTCTAATTTGATCATATTCCCCGTCAAGACCAGCAAGAAAGTCATAAACACGCTCTTTCTTTATCCTTTTTAGCCAATTAGCAGCATCTACCGCATAAACAGCCTGAAACCCCTGATAATAATCAAATTCCTGCTATGCTCCACTCAAGTCAGCAAAGTACACAGCGACGGGGCGATGATTTTGTTCCAATGTACTAAGCCTTTTCCTCAACTCAAAACACTGTGCATCATTACCTTGTTGCGAAAAGGTTTGGGCTGCAGTAGTCCAAATATGATGTGGAGTATCAAGGAGCAAAAAAGTATGGCGAATATCAGCTCTCATAGAGTTAAACAACCAGGTCATAACCAATGATTTCTGAGATTTAAACTTCTTAAGGTCAATAGCCTCAATGGGTGGAGTAACAGGGCCCTCAATGAACTCTGACATGCCTTTGGCCTCAATAGCTAAAGTAAAAGTGCGAGACCAAATCAAATAATTGGTACCATCCAATTTAAGATTGACAAATATCCAGAGGAGAGTTATCCATAATCCCTACGCGACTCAACTCATCCTTTGCACTGACGGAAGCCTTATTTTTATCCTCTGTTGACATTTTAACAATAGAACCACACTACAAATCCACAATACTCAGTCCTCAGCAATAAACTACCACAAAATAACACTAATTGCAGCAAACACCCTTAAAGTAAAAATATTCAGAGGCAGCTTTACTGCAGAACAGTACCAAATACACAGCTTGAAAAGTTTCGACTGCTGGAAGAGTCCCAAATCAAGAAGTTCTAGCAGTTCTAGCACTGAAACAAACTGCCGAAGGTCCAGCGAGTGTAGACAAGGTCGGAACTGAATTGGGTCAGGGCAACGGGGTCTGAAACAGGCTGTCGGACGTCCGGCGAGTGTAGAGAAGATCGGAACTGAACTGGGTCAGCGCTGTCTGAGGTCGTAGGTGTCCGGCGAAGGCTGTCGGAGGTCGTAGGTGTCCGGCGAACCTCAGGTGTCGTCGGAAATGGTTGGAAACGCAGAGACGACAGCGGAACAGACAGATCTGGTACGTACGGTGTCGAACAGGTCGACGAAAAAAAAACTAGGTTCGAAACAGATCTGGAAGAAAAACTCGACAGCGGCTGTAGGTTGCTAAGTCTTGATTGATCGGAAGAAAGGAAAAACAAGGTAGGTCTCAGTTCTACCGCTCTGATACCATGTTAAATTGAGAGACGTAGAAATTTAGGGTTATATTTCTCATTACATAAACTGAATACAACGTGAGTATTTATACAATACATTAGACTAATTATACTATGGTCCTAGAGAATGAACTAGTTACATAATAGAACAACTAATAAACTAATTACAAACAAACTCATAATAATTTAACAAGATATATTAATATTAATATCATATTATAACTCACCATGTGTGTATCTAATCCTGGTGGGAAAAGACATACTTGTACACGGGTGAGACAAATAACGCCTCCATATGAAAGATAAATTCGGACAGGCGATTAGCTGTCGGAGAATTTGAGCTAACCAAAGTGGGTATTTTACACTCTTAATAAAAAGATTAATCGATTATTAGTCCCAATTTGAATTCGCTCTTTATCTGTTATGTTTATTTTCCATTTGAATTTTTCTTGAGTTGGTTTGTCATTGTTGAGCAGCTTGAGCTTGCCTTAGTTATTGCGGTTAGGGCTAATGGATGAGCCAAACAAGCTTGGTGTGAAAACTTAACAAGCTTCAAGAAAATGTGCAACCTTTTGCTTGTATTTTTTACGCTTAACGTGTTAAGTAGTAGCTTGTTTGAACTTTGTTTGAAGGTTAATGAGCTGTAACGAAGTGTTCACTTTTTGTTTGTTAACATAACGAACCGTTCTTGAATCAGTTTTAACGAACCACTCTTGAATAAGTTTTTAACGAACAAATGCGAGCTTGGGCTTGAATAATTTGGTTTGTGTATAACCCCTAATGGTTGTTGTGAACCTATCGTTCACTCTTGACGTTTTGTTCTGTTTCTTATAATTTCTACGATGCGCAAATAATTTCTTTTTGATTGTAAAATGAAATACCAATGTATGGGATAGGTCCTTATGTTAATAGTTGAAGAGAGTCTTTTTGTCATCAACTCATCATCAGTTAGAAAAGGACACTACACAAATTCTTGCTTGTGGTTTGGCAGCTTCCCTGCGCTCGGAAAATGATAGTTTTTATTTTTTTGGTCTTTTTTCTTAAATGTTCTGTATGGGTACAATGGGAGTAAATTGGAAAATGAATCTTGGATTTTCATTGTGATTGAGGACTAAATAAGGAAAGAATTATATAAATCATTTTCATAGTCCCCTTCATACAAAAAGTGCTCATTTTTTGTTCTTATTATGTAAGAAAACAAGTCTGCCCTTACCTTTTATTCATTCTTGATAAACTTCTGTGCAATATACAACAATTTTATATGTCTGCCGAAATAAAGGCAAAAACATGCAGTGTATTTTGGGAAAACCACTCACCAAAAGTCATTGCTGTGTTCATTAATTGTGGGGAAAAATATAGGGTTCTTTTGAGATATTTCAATTTTGTGCTGCTTAGATTTCCATGAAACATGCTATTGACTACATATGTAACATCTTGCATATCTCTTAGAGATATTTCAATTTTGTGCTGCTTAGCGTTCCATGAAACATGTTATTGACTACATATGTAACATCTTGCATATCTCTTAGCTTTGCGCTTTTTTCGCTGATTACTAACCCATTTTTTTTGGTTGTTGTGGACAAAAGAGTGTACTGGGACTAATTCGGCTTGCCCCTTCTAAGAAGAGAAAAATTCAGATACTTAAAGATGTTAGCGGCATCGTGAAACCATCACGGTAATGAAATCAAGTTGGAAACCTTTTCTTTTCATGATAGACAGGGAAGTAATCTTGCTTACGAAAAAATGGTTTCTCAGAAAAGGGAGTAATGTAGAGATTGCCAGTGGCCACCTGGAAAAAAAATTCTATGTTGTTTGTGTCGTTTGTATAACTAGAAAATTTCTTGTGAGTTGTATTTCCATTTTCTATTTTGGTTAGTAATGCAAAAGTAATCTATGCTTTGTTTATTGTAATCTATGCTTCATTTTGTGGAGCATTTGGAAGGAAAATAGTTGGTCTTTTAAGGAGTTTTTTTGGTTATGGATATAGTGTTCTGTTTTTGCATATTCTGTTCTTTTGTCCTAATCACATTTACCTCTCTTTCTTTCTTTTACTGCATGGTTGTTTAAAAGTACTAATTTCATGATTTCAGGATGACATTGCTTTTGGGTCCACCAAACGCCGGCAAAACAACATTGTTGCTAGCAGTATCGGGAAAGCTTGATCGTGACCTAAGGGTGTGGTTATGGTTCTCTATTATAAACGTTTTTGTTTGTTTGTTAGTGTCTTATGTTGTGTAACAATTTTCCCTCTTTATTCATTGCCAGTTATCAGGAAAAGTCACCTATTGTGGCCATGAATTGAATGAGTTTGTTCCTCAAAGAACCTGTGCTTACATTAGTCAACTGGATCTTCACTATGGGGAGATGACAGTGAGAGAGACATTGGATTTCTCAGGACGCTGTTTTGGGGTTGGCACAAGATATGAAATGCTGGTGGAGCTCTCAAGACGAGAGAAAGAAGCAGGAATTAAACCAGATCCTGAGATTGATGCATTTATGAAGGCCACAGCAGTGTCGGGCCAAGAGACCAGTTTGGTTACAGATTATATTATTAAGGTCACACTTATAATATTGAAGCCGTTGTCTTTTTACGTACAGTTTGCTATTGCAGAACCCCTTTTATAATCCCCAAGAGTTTTCAATTTCATAACTTACAATTAAACAAATTATCACAGATACTCGGATTGGATATATGTGCGGATATTTTGGTTGGTGATGAGATGAGAAGAGGTATTTCTGGTGGACAAAAGAAGCGTGTGACCACTGGTATGATTTCCAAGACTGTGAAAAGGAAACATATATTGTTCTTGTTGATCACAGCTTTTTCTCCTTGTTTCTTCTAGTTGCGCATGTTCTCCTTTCCACGTAAGTGAATTGTGAAGATTCCCATTGCATCTGTTAAGAATCTTTAACAATGACACTTCAAATTTGTCTTTTTGTTGGTCTTTTGGTTGTAATTTTAATTACTTCTAACATGCTCATATAAATACTTAAAGTGCTTTTCTACTGTAAGTCTTCGTTGGTGTTGTCCTTTACTATACTTCCGATTCATATAAATGCAGAAGTGGTTGAAACATTACCAACATAATAATCATCTAAAGGGGTTCAAAGCATTTGTCAAAGATTTTGGTGGCATTAACATTGGATTGAGGCCTAAATCTTTCCTGCGTATCTGCTTATGCCCATTTGATATACATAGTTTTTGTTCCAGGCTATTTTAATTGAACCTCTTTTGAGGCCTAAATCTTTCCTGCGTATCTGCTTATGCCCATTTGATTTACATAGTTTTCGTTTCTTGCAAGGAACAAAATTTCCATATGTTTTCATCGAATGGCCAAAACTATTTGTTTCCTTATTTGTATGGAACTGGGAAAAAAACACTAGTTGAATAACAAAATAGGTCAAAAAAAGAAGTGTGTCAGTACGAAGTTCAAGTACTTGGCAATTATCGCAGTATTGCATTTTGTTTTGTACTTGTTCCTTATCACAAAATAGTGAATCAAGCTATAAATTTTAATTTATCTTATTAACCCAATTAGTAGGCTTTCATGTACTTAAATACATTGTAGACGATGCTTTTCAACAAATTTGTTTGTTTCAATTTTCTTTTGTCTCTTTTGAATGTTTCCGAATATGTTTGCGATGCCTTTATAAAAAGTTTCCCTTCCTATGCTTTCCAAAACAACACACCGAAGAGTTTCGATCCTTGATTCCTTATTAGTTTGGTTCTGAAATGAGTCATCAGTGATAAGTCCGGTAAATTTTTTTCTTAACTGGGTGCAGGAGAGATGTTGGTGGGACCAGCAAAAGCTCTTTTCATGGATGAGATATCGACCGGGTTGGACAGTTCCACAACTTTTCAGATTGTCAAGTACATGAAGCAAATGGTCCATATAATGGACGTGACGATGATCATCTCTCTTCTTCAGCCAGCCCCAGAAACTTATGATCTGTTCGACAACATCATCTTACTTTCAGAAGGTCAGATTGTCTATCAAGGTCCACGGGACAATATCCTTGAGTTCTTTGAGTTCATGGGTTTCAAATGCCCTGAGAGGAAAGGAGTCGCCGATTTTCTTCAAGAAGTGACTTCCAAGAAAGATCAAGAACAATACTGGTTCAAAAAGAACCAACTATATAGATATGTCTCAGTTGCCGAATTCTCGCAGGCCTTCTACTCATTCCATATAGGCCAACAACTAGCGGCAGATCTTAGTGTTCCTTACGATAAAACGAAAACCCACCCAGCTGCTTTGGTGACAGAAAAATATGGGATCTCCAACCGGGAACTTTTTAAGGCATGCTTTGATAGAGAGTGGCTCTTAATGAAGCGCAACATTTTTGTTCACATATTCAAAATCACCCAAATAACAATCATGTCATTGATATGCTTGACTGTGTTCTTGAGGACAAAAATGCCGTCTGGCACTTTGCTAGATGGAGGGAAGTTTTTCGGAGCTCTATTCTTCAGTTTAATTAACGTGATGTTTAATGGGATGGTGGAGCTCGCAATGACTGTCTTGGTGCTTCCTTTCTTCTATAAACAGAGGGATGCCTTATTCTATCCTCCGTGGGCTTTTGCCTTGCCAATTTGGGTCCTTCGAATACCCGTCTCCCTCCTGGAATCAGCAATATGGGTTGTTCTTACATATTACACAATTGGGTTTGCTCCAGCTGCAAGTAGGTAAGAGTGCTACCAAATTAAATTATGCATTAGAAATTTTTACATCCCATTTGGCATCAGAAAGTCTAAATTCACCGGTTAAGCCACGAGAAGTTCACTTTGTGCCTGAGATTCATCCAACGGAAAATTGGTATACCATTTTCTGTGCCCAAACTTGTGTCCCTAGAATTTCCGATACTACCTTCATTGGGAAAGGGAACCTAATGATTTCATCTTATTAGAGTTTGTTTCACTGACAAATACCCTCCATCTCATTCAGATTTTTCCGTCAGTTCTTGGCATTCTTCAGTATACATCAGATGGGTCTGTCTCTCTTTCGCTTTATTGCTGCGGTGGGGAGAACACAGGTTGTTGCTAGCACTTTAGGCACCTTCACCTTGCTACTGGTTTTGGTTCTTGGAGGATTTATTATTGCCAAAGGTAAGCTGCTGATTTCACTTTTCTATTTTCCCTTTCGACTGTTTCCTGTAATCACACCAAGATTTTGGTTAGTTTAGTAATTCTCCAATGTGGTACATTACTTTTCTGAATAATGCTTGGCATTTGGCCAAAAAGTTTTGTATTCTTGCATGTGAGTGTTTCTACATTGATGATTAAAAGTATTGCAACCATTCATTTCATTTTTTGCCTGCAGATGACATTGAGCCATTTATGATATGGGGCTATTATATTTCTCCAATGATGTATGGACAGAATGCAATAGTCATGAATGAATTTCTTGACAAGAGATGGAGTGCCGTAAGTTCTCTTTTATGTTTGTCTTGAGGTCTATGCATTTTCATTTATATTTGGAACGTTGCATAATTTCATGTAGTCGCCTCAACAAAGTGTTGGAACATACTTCTGAATGCAGATTAACACAGACCCCCGAATTAATGCACCTACGGTTGGGAAAGTCCTCCTCGTGTCGAGAGGCTTCTTCACAGATGATTACATGTTTTGGGTTTGCATTGGAGCGTTGGTTGCGTTTTCTATTCTCTTCAATGTTTTGTTTATCGCAGCATTGACTTACTTGAATCGTAAGTTGTTTTGGTTCTCTTTTTAGTCTTGAAGTTATCATTTCGTTGTTAAAGAACTGCAGGCTTGACGACCCTATTTCTGTATACTCTACTTCAGCTCTGGGTGATTCGAGAGCTGCAGTGTTGGAGGAAGATGATAAAAAGAAGAAGAAGTCACTGTATGGACAAATGGCATATGAAGGTTCGAGTCTTTGCGTTTGCCCCTTAAGATCTGTACTTTATAACCCAGTCCCTCATAATACTTTTCAAGTTAAGATGTAGATCACTACTTAATGGTTGTGCAAATGGAGTTCTTGTTATATCACTCAGATGATCCAAACAAAATAAGAGAGAATAGAAGTTCAACTTGTATGTTTTTTAAAGACTTTGTGTCCATTTTCCTTTCTATTTTGAAGCTCATGCTGAGTTGAGTTGCGTTGCATGTGTAATGAGAAAAATAAATTTGGGATGCCAAATATCCTAGGCTATGGCATGGCAATTTCCTTGTTATAGTAAAGAATGTTCTAATGGTCTAAATTCTGAAATCTTTTGAATGGTTACAGGTGTTGATATAGCAGTAAGAAATGCTTTACAACATAACCGTGCACCTAAAAAAGGAATGGTTTTGCCCTTTCAACCCCTTTCACTAGCATTCAATCATGTCAACTACTATGTGGATATGCCCGTCGTAAGTCGCTCGTTCAATCCGGTTTGTTACGGTCTGCTTAAATTAACATCTTTGCGGTTATCGTGTTTTTATTTTTATTCTGTTTTTTGAGGATTTTCTCATCTATCTTTTCTATCATGTTTATCTAGTAAATAGCTCAGCTAGTCTAGCAACGGAATTTTGCCTTCATTCTCAGTCTCATTGATATATGATTTTATGTATAGCTTGTCCCACATAAATTTATAATCACCTCCAGAAATGAACTTTTGTGGCCTCTCCACTCGTTGCTAGTTGAGTTTGAGTTATATGCTCGAAAATTGTGTCAGAGCTAGGCTTTCAAAGGCTTTGTGGGCAAGAATCTTTATATTGAGTACCCATCCTTTTTGTCCATGCCAAAGTGAATTTCATTTTGTTGCAATCCTACGTTATGGGTCCTTCAATAACCTCTTCACGTGCAAGTCGTGGAACCACACATGCAGAGGAATGTTAGAGCCTGTCACACCTCAGTAAATTATCTCCCCAAATACTAAGTATATGAGTATGAATAGCCTCTCAAGTCATTGGCAGTTGGTTTTACGTTGGATGGTTTATCACTTTGATGATAAGTTTTACTTGATTTTGACTATTATTGAGTTGAAAATTTTACTTCTCTTAAACAAGGAAATGAAGAAGCAAGGAATTGAGGACGATCGTCTTCAACTTCTGCAAGATGTTAGTGGTGCTTTCAGACCAGGGATATTGACTGCACTTGTGGGTGTTAGTGGTGCTGGAAAGACCACATTGATGGATGTGTTGGCTGGAAGGAAGACTGGTGGGTATATTGAAGGAACTATCAGCATTTCGGGTTACATGAAGAACCAAGCAACATTTGCAAGGGTTAGCGGGTACTGTGAACAGAATGACATTCACTCACCTTATGTTACTGTTTATGAATCTCTTATATACTCTGCTTGGCTCCGACTTTCCTCAGATGTGAACACAAAAACACGAAAGGTATGTCACTTGATAAACATCCATAGAATTTGTATTTGGAATTGCCTTCATTTCCGTAGTCTTTTGTTTCATTACCCTTTTTCATGTTTTTGGAAACAAAGAACAATAAAAGACGGAAAACACTCCTCATTTCCCTTTTTGGTGATTTTTGGATGGAAACGGAGTTGTTTTCAAAAATAAAAGGAACACCTCCAAAACCATTTTCAGAAACAGTTCACCATACAAGTATTTCTGTTTTACAGTAAAAAGAAATAAAAAGAAAACGTGAATGTTGCCAAGCAGAAGTTTGTTCCTCTATTTAAATGACTTCTTTTTCCCTTTTTTGTGACAGATGTTTGTTGAAGAAGTGATGGAGTTGGTTGAGCTTAACCCGATAAGGAATTTCTTAGTTGGGCTTCCAGGAGTAGACGGTCTTTCGACAGAACAAAGAAAGAGGTTGACGATAGCTGTAGAATTGGTTGCTAACCCATCTATTATCTTCATGGATGAACCTACATCAGGCCTTGATGCTAGAGCTGCAGCCATTGTTATGCGAACTGTGAGAAATACGGTGGACACGGGGAGAACTGTAGTGTGCACAATTCACCAACCAAGCATAGACATTTTTGAAGCTTTTGATGAGGTTTATGAAATTTCCTAAATAATATTCGTGAAACTAGTTTATATCATGATTTTTGGCCATTTTATGGAGCAAAATAGCTACCTATGAAGTACCAAAATGCCTAAGTGGTCACCCTATGCATCGGACATGTCGAGGACATGCCATGTGTTTGTGTGTCCCAAGTTAAGGCACAGACGAGAACATGGTAGGGTCGTCATAATTTTGAGAAATAATTTCCAGAGAAAAAATAAAAATAGGTATGAATAGCTAATTATGATATGACGTCTGGTTGTTTCTGGACAATCTTCATATGAATAGCAATTATAGATACGTAAAATCTTTCCCTTAATGATAGTGCTTGTTTGCAGTTACTTTTGATGAGGAGAGGAGGCCAAGTCATTTATGCTGGACCTCTGGGTCGTCAATCCCGAGAGCTTATAGAATATTTTGAAGTGAGTAAATCTTTTCCTAATGCTGATATTTGCTTTTGTTACGAGAAAGGATAGCACTGAATTTTCATGCCTAAAAGTCATCCGACGTGAAGTGACCGTGGCATTGAACAACAAAAGACCACATGATTCTGTAAACAAAATATATGGTTTTATAGTATTACCTTTTATTGGTAAACTATATTTTGTATACCATAATTACCTTTTATTGCTAAACTATCACGAAGTGAGTCTTTGCAAATGATTTCCTCTTTCCCTTCTTCTGAAGTCTAAGCTTGTGCGGCTGTGCTCAACAAAATGAGGAATAAATTTATATAGAGACAGTCAAAGCTTGCAAATTAAACTACCAAAATAGCAAATTTTCTCCTACTTAATGAATTAAGGTAGATTGAAATCTGTAAACTGCCACAGGCTATCCAAGGTGTGCCCAAGATTAAGGACGGTTACAATCCTGCTACATGGATGTTGGAGATTAGTGCTCCTACGGTTGAGACTCAACTGAATGTCGATTTTGCTGAGATATATGCCAATTCCTCCCTTTATCAGTAAGCAGAATTTGATTTGTGAGTTATAATGGATATGTAGCTTTCATGTACTTGCACGGCATTACATGCACTCTTTAATTTCCTCATTGTACCTATGGCAAATACACATAAATATGTGTGATTATTTTATTATACTTTATGTTATTATACTTCATCTAGTCGGAAATGTTAGGGACAAGCTAGGAGTCGTTGAAACTTGGAACAGAGCCCAAATTGGCATGGATGCTTACTTAATGATACTCATTCAGTTATTGTGGATTTGCATCTTCATGATGTTAACATCTTTATGTTTTCTTTTTCCTCTTTCTTTGCTAAAAATAATGTTTGGTATTGTTAGAATAAAGTGAGGTGTAATCTTTGTATCGTATCGCTCTTCACTGTATATTAACGACATGTGTTAGGGTTAGATTAACATCCCAAACACCTCTCTCTCTCTCTCTCTCGCTCTCCCCCCCCCCCCCCCCCCCCCCCCCCCCCACCCAATATGGTATCAGAGGTAGGCTTGGCTTTTGGACAAGATTCTGTCTTTGGTGGTTGATTCCCCCTTTGTTTGTCGTTGATGGTTGATCGTTGTCGTATGTATTGAATTGTCTGTTTTCCTCACCACGTGCGAGTCAAGGGTCGTATGTGCGGGGGGAGTGTTAGTGCTTGTCCACATCAGTTGATATTCAACTCCAAAACTAGTATATGAGCCTACCTAGTCGGCCTCTTCACTCATTGGCAATTGATTTTGAGTTTGATGCTTTAGCCCTTGTTCGGTTTGGGGTTTGGAAAAATTTTTCCAAACCCAAATCCACTCATTACCTATAATTTTAATAATTATTTTCATTTCTCTCTCCAATCATTACCCCTATATCCAATCATTAATCTTATTTTTCTCTCTATCTCTCTCCACTCATTACCTATAACCCCAATTATTACCCTATTTTCACTTTTCACTAATTACCCAAAAATCAAACCCAAAAATTTTCTAAACCCACAACCGAACAAAGCCTTAATAGATATAGTTTTATGACTCTACAAAATATACCTGGAGGGTATCTACTATGACAATCAATATGTCCCTATCCTAATCTTGGGAAAATAGCTTGTTTGCGTCTAGTACTTGTCTCGTGTCCTAGTTCGCATCAATATGCATGCATCTTAGATTATGGCTTTAGGCAGTGGCGACGCAAGATTCTTAACATGGGGGGACCAAACCACATGTATTCATAAATTAATAACAAATTTTCAGCCTTATACTTCAATAGATAATAAAGGGTGGGCCTGGCGCAACGATGAAGTTGCTCCATTGAGGTCACGGGTTCGAGTCGCAGAAACAGCCTCTTTGCTTGTAAAGGTAAGGCTGCGTACATTAACCCTTCCCAGGGCCCACATGGTGGGAGCCTCGTGCACTGGGTTTGCCCATTTTTTATACTTTGATAATCGATAATAATAACAAAGACATGCATGCCAAAAAGTAACAAAATTAATTTCATGAAGTACATTTCCATCTTGCACTAAAAAAAGGGGACCAAAGTGGATTAATAAGTTTTTTTCCACTTTCAAAAACAAATGAAAGGTAAAATACTTCATATACAACAACATTAATACCAACGGTTAGGGAGAGAGAGAAGTATACATTTTTCAAGGAAAACCCGACTTGGACTTGTGAGATGTACTGATGTAATAACCATTCTTCAGTCCAACGGTTAGGGAGAGAGAGAAGTATACATTTTTCAAGGAAAACCCGACTTGGACTTGTGAGATGTACTGATGTAATAACCATTCTTCAGTCCAACGGTCTTGAAATACATCTACAAATGATTTCACACACGAATCCATGCAACAGTTATATTAGTTGCATATTTATTTCAACTGTCCTTAACTTTTCTTGATTCTTGGTTCAGGAGGAATCAAGAGCTCATTAAAGAACTCGGTACTCCGCCTCCGGGATCAGAGGATCTATTCTTCTCGACCAAGTACTCCCAACCATTCGTTACACAGTGCAAAGCTTGTTTCTGGAAACAGCACTGGTCTTACTGGAGGAACCCGCAGTATAATGCCATTCGGTTGTTCATGACCATTGTTATTGCTACATTATTCGGGTTAATTTTCTGGAACAAAGGGCAGCAAATGTAAGTCTTCGATGTCTTCAAATTTCATTTACACTCAATTGCTGCAGTAACTGTTGGAATTCCCTTCTTTGCCGAAAACACAAAATAAGATGTACGATAGTCAATAACACTTCGGGAGATCAGATTTATTGTTTTCATTTCTTTGGTTTTCATTGTTCTATGTTACTGAAAAGAAAATAACAAGGAGTTCAAAGCACCTTTACGGCTTTACCTTTCATGTTGTTTGTTTATGTGGAAAAGTCTGAAATTACTTTGAACTAGTGTCTTCTTCCTCATTTTTCTGTGTTTGGTGTTCCTGTTTGATGAAAAATTGGAATTTGTAGACTACAATTTGTTGTTTGATTTAAATATGGGATATGTAGATTACAAAAACATAAACTTTGTTAACAGGACAAAACAACAGGATCTGATAAATCTTTTGGGAGCTATGTATGCTGCTGTTCTCTTCCTTGGAGCCACTAATGCTTCTTCAGTCCAGGCTATTGTTGATATTGAGAGAACAGTATTTTACCGTGAAAGAGCAGCCGGGATGTATTCA
>BPLS01032175.1:38942-76187 GCA_019656275.1 Rhododendron kiyosumense
GCGTTGCCTTATGCATTTTCTCAGGTAGCACAACTCATCTCACCTCAATAAGTTATCTTCCTCCCTCAAATGAGATCTTAGAATCTCTATGTAAACTGTAAATCTCCATTAGGAAAATTTGTATATTCTTGTTTACTTGTTTCCAGACCAAATATTGTAAACTTTTGAAACAGGCAGATATTGTTTGCTAAAGGTTTTTTTTTTTTTTTTTGCCATGTTCTTTATTTTTATATTCTGAGTATTTGAAACCTATAAACAAAACGTGTTTGGAAACTATTTTTTCATTTCCCAAAAATCGGTTATACTTCTAATTAAACACAAAATTGTGTTTCTCCAGAAACCAAACAAGTTTTCATTGAGAAATAGGTAAAAGAAATTTCCATCCCAAACTCCCCACCACTCTGGCATCGTTGACCTTTTTCCAGGAAGCAACGAATCAAGGTTTTGTCTCTCCTTTTTGAAAACAAAAATAAAATTGTTTACTTGTTTCCCTTTTTTTTTTTTGTAACGGAAACTGAAAGTTTAATATGACACCCAATATCGTATTCAATTTTTTTCAGAAACATCATTGTGGTGTTCTTCTTCCCTTGAACAACTTTTGAAATATAGTTCACCAAATGGTTTTTTGCATTTTCTGGAACTGAAAGCAGAAAATGTTAATAAAAAGTGGATCTTTTTTCTGACGTTTTCTTGTTTTAATAAAATATGCAGGTGGCCATAGAGGTGGTTTATGTTATAATCCAAACATTAGTATACTTCCTTGTACTCTACTCCATGATTGGGTTTGAGTGGAAGGTTATAAAAGTCTTGTGGTTCTACTATTACATATTAATGTGCTTCATCTACTTCACAATGTATGGCATGATGGTTGTCGCGTTGACACCTGGCGTCCAAATTGCTGCCATTGTTATGTCCTTCTTCCTTAGCTTCTGGAACTTATTCTCTGGTTTCCTCATTCCCAGGCCGGTATGTCAACTTAAGACCTCCTCAAGGTTTAGTTCCTATATATGGAAACTGTCATTTATTTCATATAGTAAAAGAAAACGGAAAATTTACACAAAAAATGTTTGTTCAGAATGATGTGATTGAATTACAGTTATTTATTTCGACAATGAAAGGTTGGAAACCAAAACATCTACTATGGTGGCTTGTAATTCAAGTAGTATTGTTGTCACTTCATTCTTGATGAGCTTTTTGTCCTCCATAAAAACTGTTGAAGACAAATAGATGGTGTTTTATTTTGAAAGAAAAGGTCTACAAAATCGAAAGTACAAAAAGAAATCTCAGTATATGCAAAATTGTGTTCTTGCTATACCAGTCTTTTTGCAAAAATACACTACTAAATCATTCTTCAGAAAACAAAAACAGACCATTGTAAGTGGATTCTGGAAGAGTTTTTATCTATAATTTATTTGTAAATTTGCAATTTACCTTTGATGTGTTATCTAATATTACCTTAAATGGACTGTTGCAGCAAATCCCGATCTGGTGGAGGTGGTACTACTGGGCTTCTCCAGTGTCATGGACACTCTATGGACTAGTGACTTCTCAATTGGGTGATAAGGACGCTTTGCTTGAGGTCCCAGGAGAGGGTGATGTGCCATTGAAGCTATTTCTCAAGTATTATTTGGGTTTTGAGTATGACTTCCTACCTGCAGTTGCAGTGGCCCATATTTGTTGGGTCATAGGATTCTTCTTTGTCTTTGCCTATGGCATCAAGTGTCTCAACTTCCAAAGAAGATAACAAAGCTTCAATCACGCAAAAAAAGGTCAGTTCTAGGTGAGTCTAGCTTCTCTCCAAGCTGGACGGTATTGTTGGGCTCATTTTGTTCCACTACGAGAGACTTGTATTCATGATTAGGCCGACCGTTTTTCTATTGCATTTTGATCACCAATGGAAAAAGTTAGAATGATGCAATGACCGTGGCCACATTGTTGTCACATTTGTGAGGGTCGGCCAATGTTATTCTGAAGACTAATATATGAAATCATGTAGCTACAGTTATCGCATTGATTCAAGGTTTTTTTCATTATTGTTCACATGCATGGAGCTAAAAATGAATGGCTCCGTTTGTTTGGGCGTAAAATGTTTTCCGGTAAAATATTTTATCTATTTTCCTGTGTTTTGTTGCGTAAAAAATTAGGAAAATATTTTACATGTAAAATATTTTTCATTAATTGGATGAAAATGACGTACCTTTAAATCTTTCGTAAGTTATTTTTCGAAATGAACTCGATGCCTTCTACTGCAATTCTCACTGCTCAGTTTTCTCGATCGTCAATTATGACTCACGTTCAATTTCAATATTCTTAGATCTCTCCACCGTTTAAGCTCCCCCTCTCTCTCTAAACTATTTTGTTGATTTCTGAAAATATTTTCAAGTGTCAACCAAACATTGGAAAATAAAAGTTTAAAATTTATTTTTTGAAAAAATATTTTACATTATAAAACATTTTATAATGAAACAAACGGAGCCAAAGTCAACTTGATGCAAATGGTGCATTTATTCTAAGCTTTGTCAATTAAATACTCTCTCCGTTCCTCCTTATTGAAAGTTATGTAATTTTCAAGTAAAAAATAAAGTAATTTTGCCCATAATTTTGAATTTTTTAAAATTAATTTAATAAACTAATTGAGATCTTTAATTCGTAGAACCAAATTTAGAAAAAAAAAATGTAATCTTGTGATCCCAAAATTGCACAAGTTTTCATCGTGAACACTTAAAAGAAGACACTGAATATAACATTGACCGAGACATTTCATCATTTTATTCGTGGTTGTTGTATCCTAGAGATTTCATTGCACCTACGAAAAGCACTATCAAAATGAATTCAAGCACATATATAGTTGTACCAAGCTTAGTTGCTTTTGGAGAGAATTAGATTCATCATCGGCCTTTTTCACAAACTTGCACAAAAACAAATTTCCTTACTGTAGGATACTTCTTACTACATCAGATTCCCCTCAAGTTCAAAGTTTATTCCCTGCCGATTTATTCCCTCCACAAATCTCGATTTTCCTCCATAAAAACAAGTCCTTCATCACATTTTTGACAATGAAGTGGCTTTTATACTCTACATGAGCAAAATTTAAGTGTAAGGTGTAACGCCTCATGCCCCCAAAATTTTATTCCCACAAATCATCTAACCCCTGCTCCTATTATGAGGAACACATGAATGCTACAATCAAAACAGACAATAAGAAAACCCAAGAAGTCCCTCATCTGGATTGACCATGGAGAAATTTCGACAAAAAAAGATAACATTATTTACCTCAGAGCATCATTGACTCCGGATTCTCAATGTAGCCTTTAAACGCTTTTAGCCATTCTGCACCAATTGCACCTAAACACAAGCAAAATTGAATGAATGTAGTAGGGTTTTATTGACCCAACTAATCGAGTAGACTAGGTGTAATTCAAATTTAAGAAGTCTGTTCAGAAGCAACTTACCATCAATAACACGATGATCACAGCTCAATTTGCAGACATGAATGAAGAAAACTTGTATTGCTCTGAGCCCAAGTTAAGTATGACCTTCTTCTCAACTACACAAGAAGTTTCAGAGATGAGCATCTTAAAATAAATGAAAAGAAGAGAAAGAACAAAAGTAAATAAGACGAAAAAGAAAATGAAAAAAAGAGCGAATGAAAAATCACAGTGGTTGGCACAGAATTTTTATCAAGGTAGTCACATTAAGAAAATTAAATTTGCCCCCTTCTATCAAAATAAAAAATAAGAAGTGAATTACATATAGATATCAATGTTATGAGAAATATGTGAACAAATGAAATATTTGAAGTATCCTCAATGAAATTTCATGCAGTTGAAATCGTAGCATAATAGTCTCATTATCCACGCATGCTATCAAATACTCCCACATTTTTTTCTATGCACATAACCAAACAGTTGCCTTGTGCGATGAAATAATTAATTGGTGGGTTGGGCTATAAGATCAACTATGTAACAAGTTGGATTGAATTTAAATTGGTAACTTGAATAGTAAGTCTACACTAGGCAGCCATCTTACTAGAACTGACAACTAGAATGCCTGCTTGGGAAGGCTTAATGATGCACAAAATTGGCATCCTTCTACTGATATTTAAAACCATGACGCACTTTTTAATCTCATAGTCTTCTAGCTTCAAGCTGTTCTCTCTGGCTTTTTGGGCCAACAGTTTGACATCAATAGAAATCTTTGATAAACCTTTCTTGTCAGCATCCTACAATCACAAGGCAGGGTTGTAACACATCTCTATGTGAACAAACCACCGTGGATGAAGGAATACGAAAGTACTTAGATTATAAGGGCATTATAGTAAAAGCCAACAAGTTTTGTGCATACCAAAAACTGTGGGATTAGTGCAAATATACTGAAGGCTGGGGAAGGAAGGAAAGAAAAGAGGGGGGGATGGGGGAGAGGGGGTTTTCGGTTCATTGACGCTAAAAATAAATAAGCTTGAAGGCAAGTATATCATTTTTAGCACTAAGTTGTGAATTGTCATGACTGACCTTGATTACGGGAACAAACAATCCCCTAGTACACATTATAAGATCAAAATAAAGAACCAGAGGTAACATGGTAAAAAATCAAGCCATAATTTATTTTTCATCATTTATCTCTAAAACACTACGCATGTTACAAGATGCATTATGCACATTTTTTCCAAGGAGTTTTTAAATATTCATTCTCAAACCTCATTCCACATAAGTATTCATCATGGTCATTTTGAACAGTTATGTTTTTATCGTTTCAGATGGTGAATTACCTATCTTACCCTTTTAATAAGATATTCATATGTATGTATGCATTTTCCTAAATTAGTGGGATTGTACAATTACCTAAAATCACGGGATCATTAAATGGATATGAATGGGGGAACTTTGAATTCTTATGCCTTGTTTGGATGCAATTTTGAAGAAAAAAAATTCAACTCACAAAACACTCATTCCTCTTACTTCTAATCATTACTCTCATTTCTCTCTCCTCTCTCCAATAATTATTCTCATTCTCTTTCTATTTCTTTCCACTCATTAACCCAATCACCAATTATTACCCTAATTTCTCTCTCCACTCATTCCCCAAAAATCAAACTCCAAAATTTTCAAAATATCATCCAAATAAGGAATTAGTTTTTCAAATCCTTAATGGAATATTCTGAATCATTCTCTCTCCTTAATTTCATGAATTTTTCAAATCTTTAATTTTGTGAATTTTCGTAAATTGATTTCATAAGATTCTAAACTTTGACCAATTTTACAAAAAAATATTGGGTTAAATACCAAGACACCCCTCGAACTATTCCCGTTTGTCTCACTCACCCCCTAATAGAATTTCGCCTACGGACAACCCCCGAGAAAAGTTTTGTTGTCCCATAAACCTTTTCCATCAGGTTTTTGTCTAAAACTGTTAGAAATTTGCCCTAATTATTTTGCAAATGTGAGAAATTGTCCCAATTTTGCCCCTCCCCATACCTATCCTATTATTTCTATTTCCTAAACATGAACCCTAATTTCCTCCCATTTCTATTTCATTTCCCCCCCAAAAACGTGAACCCTATTTCTTCCCCCACCCTATTTCTATTTCTCCTTATATTCATCTCCCACCACCACCCACCCACCCAGCTCAACACTCTACCACACCCACCACCCACCCAACGCCAACACCATAACACCACCACCGCACACCTCAAGCACGTCCCCTCCCTCGTCTCCCCCTCCCTTTCTCTTCCCCATTGTCTGCATCAAGTTCGAGCACCCCCCTTAACTCATGAAGCAAACTAGAACGCAATGTTTTGTGTGGTTGTGGAGTTAGGGCTCCACTAAGAATAGCCCTAATTGAACCAAACATGGGTAGAAGATTCCTAGGATGTGTGAACTACAAGAAGGTCAGTATATTTAAATTCGGCCTCATCTCCCTCTAATTTTGTTTCCCATTGGATTCGTAGCCAATAGATTTAGATTTAAATTTGAATTTGAATTTTTCCTAATAAATTTAGATTTAAATTTTTGATTTTGGGTTTTTAGGGTGACTGATTATATGTTCCTCCCTATTTCTACTTTCTCATTCTCATAGCCCTTAACCCGTAAATTTTAATTTATTAAGGGATATAAATACTTGTGTTTGATTTTTAGACTTGTATTTTACTTAATTTTTATGATATTATAATTTTGGTTTTTATAAATTTTTTGACTCGTATTTAATTTATTGGATAAAAATGTGATTTTTTGGTTTTTAGGATGATGAAGCTTGTAAGTTCTTTGACTGGGTGACCCGCCCACATGTGAGAGGGAAGGATTTTGGGAACTAGATGGTGAAGAAGAACAATGATTTGCAAAAGGAAAATGTTGATTTGAGGGCAAAAATTGCAGAGCTGAAAGAGAGTGAGGAATGGTTTCTAATGAAGATGAATTACATGAACAAAAATTTGATGGAGATGGAGGATGGTTTTGCACTGAAAAATGGAACAATACAAAAATAAGGAAGATTGGAATGAATTAGAGATGGAGGATTTGAGGGTTAAGATGGAAGAAGTGGAAGCAAACAATGTGCAGTTGAGGGTAAAGGTGGAAGAGGTGGAAGCAAATATTGTGGGCTTGAGGATGAGGTTGAAGGAGGAGGTTGAATAGGGTAAAAAACTGGTAAACGTGTTGACTACAATGGTGATACTTTTAGTTGGCGAAGGGATTGTTCGTATGGGCGTAAAGGAATGTTGAAGAATAAGATGTTAGCAATACCATGTAAATTTAGCTATTCCACTTAAGATAGATGCTCTTGCCTTTCCATTTTCATCATCAGTCAGAAAGCACAGAAAGGTTAACGAAAGGGAACTTTACATAGCATATTCTATTCCCGCACATGTTTTGTAGCCTTACGTTTCTGATCTTTTACGTAACCAACACCCACGTGGAGGGCCACTGGTTTCCCTTGCCTTTCTCAGCACCAAAAGTACTACTCAAATCCCAATCGCTCGCAAAATAAACAAACGAACATGATTTTCTCTGCAACTCCAAATTCCAACTGTACCGTGCAGTCCGCGAGACACAGGCCATCTTAGAAGATCCGTCTCATCATCGAAGCCATACATCTAATTGCACCTACCAGGAAACTAATACAGTATACTCTCTACACAATTATTAAGTGAATATATATAGAAAAATGGTATTGGCACTCTAAAATCAGTGTAACTCCAAAGTCACATTTCTTTATTTTTTGGATTGCCTACATCAATTTTTGGAGTGACAATATCATTTTCCTATCTCTATTATAAAACAGAAGAGTGTGGGGACAAGTTGTTGGGACGGCTTAGATTCATTTGATCCAAAGGCTGTAGTGCCTCCTCCCACGTCCCGGTTAAGTGCCCATGATTTTCACCTAAATCACACAACTGTCATCCCCTTCCAACAAAGATGTGTAGTGTTGTAGGCACGGATTAACACTAGTATATATATAAAATCAGACTCCCCGTTGATAGTAGGAGTATTATACTACTGATCTAAACATGATCAATCTCAATACCGCTAGTAGACTTTTTAAAGTTGTTGTTCGCTGTGTAGGCTTAAGTAATAAAATTTTCAGAGAATTCCGTTACAAACTTCTTAGTGTATGTGATCTATTAAAAACTGATCGGTTCAGATTATTGAATTGAATTAGTGGTAGGCTGCATTGAGAAAACTGCACGGTACAGGATCGTTTTGAAACTACAGAGAATCCAAACAACCACCCTGGCGGACCCTGTTAGACCCACCCACCTCATCTCCATGCAATTCATCACCGCACACGTCGCCCATCTCACACATGAGAGAGTCCATGGCAGTAAGCGCCCACTAGCACACACACCCTCTCTCTCTCATGATTACTACTCCACTCTCTGCCGTCACGGTTCTCACGGCACCTTGAACTCTGGAATTCTACTTCGATCCGTTTTCTATCATCTCTTTCTAGTCTCTACAGAGAAAAAAACCCTAGAAAATGGTAAACACTCTATCTGGGATTCGACTCCCTCATGCGCCGTTCTTGTACAAGCCCTCCGCTGGATCTACCTCTCTTAGCGATCGAAACAATACGCATGTTTCCCTTTTGTTCAAGAAGCATTCTTCTTCGCGTACTCTCTCTCTCCCTCTCTCTCTCTCTCTCTCACACACACCCACACACATTCACTTAAACACGTTTATTGATGCAAAGTGTCTTATATGTTTATTTGGATTTGGACTATGTAGTGATTAATGATTGGAGAATAAAGTTCCCTTGGTCCAACTACATGGCACTTTCTGTGGATTTTGTGAAGCGTTAAGGCTGTGATTGGGCTTTTCGAGAAAATCGGCTTTTTATCTGTGGGATAAAATAGCACTAAAAAGCTCACCTCTTTATCAGTTTTTTAATTGTCGAAGCTGAAATTAACTTAACAATGCCCTTTTGCTTTCTCAGCAATCCCCTTTTTCTTTCTCAGCAATCCAAAAAGCTAGCCAATATGGCATTGCTTTTTTCGGTTGGCATTTCTAGGGGGAAACAAAAAAGGCAAAAGAAAAAAAAAAAGAAACCTTTTTCTAGGATTCCAAACACAGCCTAAACCAGCCTTGTATCAATTGGGGAATCATTGAGGAAAAGTAACAGTAGAACGATTACAGTTCTGTGTTGCAACCGACACAAAAGTAGAATCCGGACGGGCATTTCCTCTGCATCAAAAAGTGACACTAGCCCCAAATTTTAATAGCTCTGCTATGGCCCTGATTGCTCGCTTGAACGAATTGAATTCATTCGGTGAGCTGTTTAGAGCGTCTATTGGTGGTTGAGGCGCATCTAGTATGGCGCAAATACTCTTGATTCGAATGTCATCTATTTAAGGTTCCATGGTCGTACTCTTACGAATATGGAATAACTTGCGCGTTAGATCATCACTATGTGAAGGTGAAAGTGAATCAAATGATTCAAATCTATGACTAAAGACTAAAGTGTTACAGTCTTGCAGACCATGTAAGGACATGAGGAAAAATCTTTGGTGAACTTGGGCGTGTAGTACATGATAACAGGTGACTGTCAATCAAATTCAAATTCTGTGACTTTTGAAGCTGGACAAGAGATTGAGCCATCTGCGGTTGGAGTACTGCATTGGCCATGCATTTTGAAATGGGATTCCTCCACATAATGTAGTCGTTGTAGTCAAGTTTTATGGCAACAAAAGGAATGAAAATTGGTACGAGAATTACCAGAGATGATGGAACTTTCCTGTTGCATTCACGGCAGCTGCTGATGAGTAGAGTCAAGGTGGAAGAAGCAAGTGGATCTGATGTGAATTTTCTTGATCGCGAGCTTGTGACGTTTTCCGATGGCACTCTTATACCAATGAATGAACCCAGCTTACTTTTCATTAGTCGGAGGATATACTCAAGTCTTGGTCTATAACCTTGCTTAACCTCCTAACCAAGTAGACTCGTAAGCTAGACTGACTAGTGAACTTCTAACTGCACCACTTAACTGCCTGAGAATTGAGTAGCTGAATTGCCTTTGTTACCCTGGCCTCTTTGTTCACAATTACTAGGGTGAGTGGTGAATTGGGTATCATTCATATGAAAAACTTCACATTTTCTTATCACATATAATGTTGTGGTCTCGGATTGGACCCTTATGCAAGGTACCCTAATGGGCTTATCAGTGGGCGTTCCCCATTTTGTCTTGTGAATTTCTGGTCAAATTAAACTTGTCATGTTGAGTGAAACACACTTTCTTTGTTTGGTAGTGAGTGAAACACACTTTCTGTGTCCAGGCTCCAGATATCAGTGTCGGTTGGGCTTTCTTGTATCAGATAAGTGAGAATAGTTGTTTGCTCTGTTCTGGTGTATGTAATTAACCATAATGTTACTATAATCAAAGAAATTTCACTGGTTATCAGCATCCACGTGCACTGTTTCTTTAATTGTTTAATGGTGGCGGAGAACTTTGGCTTCTCCTTGGACTACTTTGAGTAATCTAAAAAAGCAGAATTCTGAACTTGGAAGATGAAAGAACAAAAACAAGAATGAAAACCTCATCTGCTATATTTTGATAGTTTTCCTCTAGTTGTATTTACATTTCTTACTATGAATGCCTATATATGCTTAGGGTTGGGAGCTAATTTGGTGCTAGTTTGTAGGGATGATATCCGCAGTAAAGTCTTCATACGATTCGGACTCCCCTTCTTCTGTAGTTGCTGCATCTGAGAAAGTCTTAGTTCCAGGTGTCCATTGTGATGGCTCTTCGTCCTCAACAGATCAATTAGAAGGGGTTGACACAGTTGCAGAAGATTCCGAGGTATGTAAATGTCGATGCCATACACATGTATTTTTGCTCTCCCCCACCAGATATATTCTGTAAGACCTATACACATGCTAGATTTTAGATGCCTTGTGCTTCTCTTTTCCCCCCCTGTATATGGCCAGTGTTATCCAAACCTGACAGATGACTAATCTACCCTTCACCTTGTGCTACTGTAGTGCATCCGTTGATGTGCGCAAAAAGTTATCCGTATGGAGACTCAAACCATTACGTTTGAGTATTTTTTGGTCAGCTAAAAACTATTGATTATCACATCATATAGCTATGTAATATTCTTATTTTATGCTTGAGGTATAATGCTTGATTGAAGAACCCACTTTCAAAACTCCCTCAAATTGTTTGGAATTTAACACAAAAAATTCTCTAAACCTTAGAGTTAAACTAGTACCATGAGTCGTATATGATTAGGCTAGTTGCCAAAGGAAGAGAAAGGTGAGGGAAGATATATTGTAAGGTTTGGTTCATTATCTCAAGCAATGCAAATAAAACTAGTCTCCCTATAGAAAGAAACTTTTCTTTTTGAGGTGAATCTCATTGTCCTATTTTACCATCAAGAAAGAAATTGTTTTGCGTTGCCTTATTTAAGAAAGAAATTGTTTTGCACTGCCTTATTTGTGGGTTACTGTACATGTAAGATGTAGCGTCCTAGAAATCATTGGCAGCCAAGAATGCATGCTTCAATGTGATGTTGAGATGCTGGTTTTGTCGGTCTTGTTTAGTCTTTATTATATTTCTCTCTCTACTTTATGTTGCCATTTCCCTTTTGACATCTGGCTGAGCTCAAGTTAGATTGCATTGAACACAGTTTTTTATTTGTGAGTTAATATCCTATATTGCTTCAATTTTCTAAAATAATTCCTATGCTATCCGGCGTTCAACTTTTTTTGTTTTGTTTTCTATATCTAATTTAAATGAGCCATCTTCCCCACTCTGGTCATATATGTGCATTCATGATGCTTGTTTTCAGATATTCCATGATGCAGATAGTATGAAGATGGAAGATGATAGGGGCATCGATGATGATAATATTGGTTTAGAAGCAACAAGTGGGTACAGTGAGTTAGATGGTAAGAAAGATTCTGTTGCTTCTCCTGCTACAACTGAAAATGTCAAAGCTGACAATGTGGAACCGTCTGTCCTTTCACCAAATATAAGCAAAAAAAAGGATATGGTTCGACAAAGGTCCATTCCTCCACCCGGCACTGGGCAAAGGATATATGAAATAGATCCACTTTTGAGAAGTCACCGTGACCATCTTGATTATCGGTGAGACACTATTCAAATCTTTGGCTTTAGGAGTGACAATGCTTTTGAGAATGTTTAATCAAGATACTTTACATCTTTTGCTTTATAATGATCCTGTTCATAGTAGTGTTTAAGCAGTAATCTGAATCTTTGGGTGGTGTTGCACTTTCAAGCTATGGTAATTTTAGTTGGTGTTGATGTTCTCTGTTTTTCTATTGACTTTACTTTGTATATCTTCATCCTTTTGCGACAGAATGTTGCCTTACACTTTCTGCAGAAAAACACGTCTCCATTCCCTCATCTTTCTCTTCGTATATGGCCCACATGGTCAACATGCCCTTGATCTTCGCCATCCCTTATGACTTTTTGATTAGTTTTTAATTTCCGTTATTGGTATCTTCTGTCATAAAGTTTGACTTTATAGTCATTCGCATCCCTATGTTCAGTATAATTACACTCCACATGTCGATGTCATACTTGACCTTAATCATTCATCTTGAGAGTATCTCCCAACAATTCTAACTCAGAGTGCTATCGTTATCAAAACTATAGTTGTAGCAATACTATCACTAGAGATCATTATATAGATGGTTATAATTTCATCGTACTTGTTTCAATGTTTGTTAATATTGCGGAAAGCATAAATTGGTGCTACGTGTCATCTAAGTATCTGAAGCCTAGTTCTTTCCTTATTAATTTTTTTTTTGAATTTCTTGAATCCATACTTGCCTTTAGTTTTGGTCTATTGTTTCTTTCAATCTAATAATTAGGGCTGCAAATGAACCGAGCCGTTCACGAACTGTTCAAGGCTTGATTCGGTAAAGGCTCGTTTGAGTTTGATTCATCTATTAAACGAAGAGCCTCAATTGTAGGCTTGTTTAACAAATGAACCGAGCCTGAGCTTGACAGTATTCGGCTCGTGAACCTAGAGTATGTGTAGATAATGAAAATTCAGGTGAAAACTTATTACATAATGAGAATGTTATACCTTGTAAATTTGAAAAATTGTATATGTACTATAAACTTATATATTTATATCTTCAAAATATGTATAAACTTATTTATGCACATAGTAAAAAATTTAAAATATTATTTGCAGCACTAGACCTGTATGCATGCATGAAGATACGATTTCATTGGCTCGTTAAGGCTTGTGAACAAGCTCAAGCTCGACTCAAGCCTAGACCAGTTTGGCTTGAGCTCAGCTTGTCAATTTTTACGAACTAGAGCTCGAGTTCGCTAAAAACTTACCAAACAAACCTGAACATTCTACAGTTCAGCTCGTTTGCAGCCCCAAATCTAATTTATTGATTCTCCAGAATATGGTTAATTAGCTAGTACGGCACAAGTAGCACTCAACTCTGATGTCCAAATTATGCTTGTCAAAACATGACAGTTAAGTGGCATAACAACTTGCATTTGTGACTATTGGAGTAAGGAGAAGACACTAAATGTTTGGATTGCAACATGATCCTTGGAAATCACTTAGAACTTAGAAGTCTTCTTCCCACATGGCTTTCACAAGTTGGAATACCAAAGTGTTCCACAAATGTTGTCGCAGTGATGCATGTGATCTGTTTGGGACTTGATTAGGTTCACCTTTGCTTGTTCTAGTGGGGTCCATGCCGTTGAACCAGGTAAATACAATTGTTAAAGCATCCAACTTAAAACCAATTGGCAATGAGTGGAGAGGCCACCCAGGCTCATATACTAGTTTTAGAGAAGATAATTAACCAATGTGGGACAAACTCCAACAAGGACGAGGTCATTTTGCGTCATGAACAGTAGTAAGTGAAAATCTTGTAAATTTAAAGGAATAACCTGTTTATCTATGTGCTATGACTTTATGTATATGCAATAGTTGACATGAACATTAGTAGAAAATAGAGGTATTATGTGGAATAGTGTACATGTTTGCCTACAGTGCTGCTGGTATGCAAAGCCTATAGGCGTAGGTGTTAATCTAGATTTCAAAAACAGGAATGGAGAATTATGGAAGCAAGCTTGTCTTTTTGTGATGGTTATTACAGTTGCCTGTGAAGAATATGGACTTCGCTATGATGAGCCTTCTTGCTTGCAGTAGTAACAGAAAATAAGAGAGAGCAAAGTTGTCGAGGTGGATTGGGTTGCATGATTGGTCTGGTTCGATGCTGACTGCCGTGGTTTGTTCCTTTGGTTAGTTTTATTTATTTTTTTCATCGGCGCAAGTGATTGTGACATAAGGTTTGGTTTGGTTTGTATCGGCGCAAGTCAGTATTCTTAAAATAGTTAGATTAGCACCTTCAAAGAGAAGTTGAACTCCTGACCTCTTTTCTCCTATCAGCTGAGTGTACTCCTAATGCCGTTGGGCCAGAGGCCTCTTGGCTGTTCCTTTAGGTGTTTGTATCCTGTCCCATTTGTTGTCAAGTTTGTTGGTTAATCGGTTTGACTTTCTCGTCTTTGGAGGGTCTGATAGTACTAGATAAATGACTTTTCTTCTGGTGTCTTGATCTTAAAGATGGATTACTGTGCAGACCCCAGACTGCTAATCTTATGTCAAGCTTATCAGTTATTCTCTGTTTTATAATTTGTTGTTTGTTAAACTTTAAGTTTTGACAAGGACCCATTGAAGGGCTTGTATCTGCATTTTTTCCCTCTTCTTATAACTAAAGTTAGGTGGTATTGTATATAGGTTTTTATGCTTCAATTTTACCTCTATTAAATCTACTTGGTGCCAAAGATTTCTCTGAGCCTGACTTCTCCATGTATCTTTGTCCCTACAGGTATTCACATTACAGAAAAATGCGTGATTCTATTGACAAGTATGAAGGTGGTTTGGAAATGTTTTCTCGTGGCTATGAGAAGTTTGGTTTCAACCGCAGGTACACTTGTTTCTTAATTTCTATAGCTTGTTGCTCATATATATATATTTTTTGATGGCATAAGTATCATGACTACCATCGTGGTACAAGCACCAGCATAGTATCTAAATGCACTACTTTACTAGAATTACGTTATACTTTCATTCTTTATCTGTGGGTACAAATTCTAAGCCGATGAACAAGATAATTTAAATTAGATAAAGATGACAGTGGGTAAAGTGACAATCTGCAGAGGTGTGGAGACATGTTTTAATTTCTGTTCATTTGTGTTTGCCGTTTAGTTAGTCCTCTGCTCCAATATTACGGTCTGTCTTGGTAAAAGAAAGAGAGAATGCATTTATTTAATCTAATACTCCATCACGGCCCTTGGGCATCTCTTTTTTATGTTTACGGTTAATTTACGTTAAGGTGAAAATGTTGTGGGTGGCAGCTGGCTGTAACTCTCGTACGATGGTGCAAGACACTTGGTATCAAGTCCCAGCTGATCAGGTCTGGAGGCGCACGGCTGTCTCCCTGTGGTGTGATCTACTGAGATTGTTCCCAATAAATATAAAAACCGTAACAACTACTGAAATGACTTGATGCAGGAATGTACCATTGGTGTTTCATTTGGCCGAGTATTAGTTAGCAATTACTTGGCAGAGAAGATTATGAAGTATTCAGTCCATGAGTTTAATAACTAATAAGTATCCTATCAAAAAATCGTCCCAATCCTTTTTGAGAGATGATTCCATTTTCAATGTTCATGTGTGGTGAGGTGTCCAGTGTGGTGGTGAACAAAGACTGGCTGATATTGCGATGTTGCCAATACACGAGTAATAATTAAGTGCTTCCCAACCAATGATGTAGTGACAAGTTTTGCGGGTTGTACATGGAATCTCTAATTTCTTGGGTAGTTGGGAGACTAGGTGACCCAAAAAGTTTGTGTTGTGGTCATTTATTTGCCGGGAGTACCACCTAGTCCTCTGCGAGTACCTTATAATTTGTGTTGGTACGGAAGTTTAAAGGGTGCATGACAATGCCATGGCTGGGACAATTACGTTGTTGTCTACATCGAAGTTATTTCTAAATAGGACATAGTGAGAAAGAAAAGGACATTATGAGGGTGGCCTTCGGAATGTGGTTGCCTGGATGCAGACAAACACGACAGTTCTCTTTGTCAATGTTCTAAAAGTCGCTAGGCGCTAGTCGGGCGGTTGGCCATCTTCGAGTGATTAATAAGCGATTAATCGGTGCATATTAATTAGTAATCGGCGATTAATCGTTAGTTGGACCGGATGGGCCACGCCAACGATTAATCAGTGATTAATCGCCGGTAAATTCCTTGTTTTAGAACACTGCTCTTTGTATGTTGTAATTGTTTGGTCCCATATCTCCTGTGCAATCTCTAGTTATTGCTTGGTAGGCTTGTAATTTCTCTAATGAGTCTCCTTCCATATTCATCAAAACTGATAATCAGAACTTTATATTGTCTCTTCTTTGCGTGTAAAGCTTTGGTTTTCAACAGAAAAGTCTTTCAATGGTGGGCATGATAATTCAGTTGCTGATTTTTTATTTTTTATTTTTATCTAAATTGGTTTCCAGTGCCACAGGTGTTACCTATAGGGAGTGGGCACCTGGAGCTAAGGTTAGTGTTGCTTCATTTATCATTTGCAAGGTTCTTTGTCGTTTTCCAAAATTAGATTGTTGTCACGTCCAATTGGTAAATTTTTGGACTCAAGTTTTAACTTTGATTGGCTTAGATGTAGATTTAGAAATCTTGGCTACTGACCATCTTGTTTAAGATTTAGGTCCAAGGTTATCTTTGGATGTTTGGACCTCCTGGCTGAATCATGCTTGTGTGCAACATAAATTAACTAGGAACGTGAAGTTAGGGATGTGCTTTCTGTTTTTTTTGAATAATTAGCAGATAGTTAAAGTGTCTGCTCATTGCCCAGTGGGAAAGGTAGTATGTTTAGTTAGGAGATATGAAGCTGATTGGGTCGGCTGTTTTTAAGTACTTTCTGGCAGCGACTATATTTCAACATACAATAAGATTCTTAATTGACATAACTAGATCAATGGAAAACTTGCTTTATGTTTGAGATGCAGTAAGGGGTTAAAGAACACAAATTAGCAAAAGATAGCTCGTTATGGTCACGAGAAACAAAAGCATTAGTAAAACAGAAACATAGAAGGAAAGATGAGATGATGCACGAGATAGGAGCCAAATGTTAAGTATATCTCTTTGAATGGGGAACTAAATTTACCCAAGCTCACTCCAAGCTTGAGTTTGTGCTTGAAAGTTTGACAGTCAGCCCAAGCTAATACAGCACAAGTGGTTTTTCCTCTCCAAAATATGACTTTGTATCAGGCTACTCTTGACTTAGCTGTGGGCCTACATGGATGTTTTCTTTGCCGATTAGCCAGAATTTTATCCCAATCTTATCCATTTAGAATTATTTTGATGGTGGTCCATGGTTTTCTCCTCCAATTTTTCCCTTTGAGATAATTTGGGCTATTTTATTCGTTTTTTCTCATAAAAAATCTGTGAAACCCTAATCTAATTGCTGCTTTACTTTAAGTCTTTGCATTTTGTTTAGTTCGCTGATATTGGTTCTTGCCACAATTTCTTATTTGGATGGTCTAGTTTGGAGGATCGCATTGTCTGGAAGTTATGAGCTATCCATAGGCTTCCAATTTGGACCATTTGGTCTTTCTGTGTTCTTTTATTTGAGGCTTCATGTTGATGCATCTGTATAGGCTACAATTCCTTGCTCAATTCTCATTGCATTTCAGAGCTTTAGTTAGTGATTGCGTTTGATACGAGTACTGTACTATACCTTTTCCAGTCTGCTGCGTTGATTGGAGATTTCAACAATTGGAATCCTAATGCAGACATCATGACTCGGGTATGTTGATATTGCACAGTTGTCTTTTTAAATGTATCTATGTCAGTTACTGTTGAAAATGCTTCTATTATCTTGTTAAATGGTTTGGATCGTATATTTTTCCTTTTCATGTACTCTCTCTCTCTCTCTCTCTCTCTGAAACGAAGTTCTAGTTTTATCTTGTTGCAATTGCTCCTTCTCATTCTTTATCCTATCCTTGGCATGATATATCATTAATGCTATCTTGTTTCGTAATGAAATAAATTACTGGTGGACATAGTAGTTACAGTGGTACTTATAAGGGTTCTTTGAAGGTAAAGGTTACAGATTTTGCTGGTTATGATAGCAGTAAACTAAATTCCACTATCTTCTCCTTTTCCTGATAAGTCCAAGTGAAGGTGTTATCTTGTTTCCTTGAGATTGTTTTGCCAGTTTTCCTTCAATATGCTTCATGATCGTAATTTATGTTTTTGAGAGTGTTGTTTTTCAACCATTTGAAGGAGTTGTTGATCACAAGATGCATATGGTTATGCCATCTTCATGCTTCAGCTTACCTGGCTGGAAGTCAGTGACTCAGTCTTACTGAAGATTTTTGTACCTTAGCTTCAGTGCCTTGATGATACCACGTCATCATTGACACCTGGTATCACCATCCAATGATAATCACCAGACGGGACAATAGGTCTGGGAGACTTTTTAGTTCATCATGCTATTGCTCTAGGTTTACATACAGCTATATTGGTCTTAATAAAAGTTGCTTTAGATGCGCACGGTTCCAAGTTAATGCCAGATAAAAAAGATGAGTTGTAGTTTTCCTTGCAATGGCCCGGGACGAGGTGGTACTTGTGATATTTTGGCTTGGAATGCATTTTAGTTTTCTGGATGTTAAATACCATTGGATGGGTTACTTTTTATTGGCATTGGAAGCACATCAAAGTGAACCCACTCTCTAGTCTCTACATGTAACTATGTGATCCAACTCATCTGGCTCATTGGCAAATTTGCATAGTGAGGTTTTCTATCCCTGGATGGTGGTTTACTGTTAACTGATGACTTGCCAATGATGACATGATATCATTGTTGAATCAAACTTTTCCTCTGGACGGAACCTTTGTTAGTATTGATGAATGATGAGCTGAATTGAAGCCATGTTACTTAGACTGATACTAGGTCTATGGATCAGGATAAGTAATTTTGAAGTCTCCAAGCTTTTCTATATCTTTGGTTGCCATTTCTTGTTGAAGCTGACATTAGTTTTATTTAAGAGATTTTGATGAGAGGAAACAGCCACATGAGTATTGATCCTATTGTCTCCAATCAAGAAGTTTGTTAGGTGTCTTCAATCAAGAAGTTTGTTAGGTGTTGGTTGGCATAGTGTTCACCTGCCATATTTGTGGCACTTGCTGAGAGGGTAAAAAAGTACAGATAGTTGCCAACACCTGTTAATGGTTAAGACTTGACTGCACTGAGATTTATTGCTTGCATATTTGTAGTATGTATCCAAGAATTCGGATCATGAGGCATGGGAACAAGATAATGGCATGCTACATTGCACTATCCAGTAAATTGGATTACTGGTGGGATTGCTTTTAATCGCTAAATTCAGCATTTTGGAACGGAGGTGTGCCATATTCGAGAACATGCATTCCAAAACCCACGTAGCTAGATCATTTGCATTTCCTTGCTAACACATAGCATTAAACTTTACTATTTTATCGCAAAAACTGATTTAATTCCGTTTAGGGCTGTTCAGTGACTTACCATAGCATGAAACTAAATATATGGATTATGAACAGGACAATTTTGGTGTATGGGAGATCTTTTTGCCGAACAATGCCGATGGCTCTCCACCAATCCCGCATGGTTCTAGAGTGAAGGTATTTTTTCCCTGGTCACATTTTGTTTACAATGGTTGACTGCATTAGTTTCTAAATATGCCACATATTAGAAAAGCTCATTTCTCCTTTTTGAACGCTTTAATAAATGCAAAGAATTTTTGATTTAGGTACCTAGAATGATGAAGTTTATTATCGTGCATATCGCTGCACGTGTTTAGCTGCTTGAAATTTTTGTTCGTTATTGATTTTTTTCTCTGAACTTTATGGATAGAAAGCTTAGACTTCTGGCTCACGAAGAACACCTTCCGTCATGATGGTCAATGCCGTGTGAGTTGTGAATTTGTGTACTATTGACATTGTTACGAAGGTGATGGCTTGGGAATTTGTGAATTAAATGGATGGTGGACAAGTCTACGATAGAACCCAACAGCAATATGTACCCACTTATCTCATTCATTATCCTGCGCCAACCAAATGCCTGTTGCTAGGATTACAGAAACATTGTCCTATGATTGGACATCACTGGACAATTGGACTGAAACGTTCAATCTCCTCATTCTCATCTAGAAAAACACCGCCTGTATTCTCGTCAGGTTAGAAAAACAGGATACTATGAAGTGACTAAACCTCTCTTAAAAAGCCATGCCCGCTAAGTCAGTGGAGAGCATGCCCCTATTTCTCCTGTAAGAATCACCATTGTGCCCAGATGGGTGTCGTGTTGCGTCCCCATCATCGCCAACCTGTCCGCAACCCTAGTTTATCGCCAGAGTGCATGGTCATTATACATCTGTTTTCCATCACAAGGGGAAAAAAAAACTTATACATCTGTTTCTTGTTTTTAAGGCTTTGCATTGGTCCTCTAGAAGTTTGAAGGGAGAGTCGGGTGGAGGTCCATCTTTGATCATTCTGATTGCCTCTTCAGAATCCCACTCTATGTCACCGTTGTCCAAATCATGGTCAGAAATAACTTTGAAGATACCCTGTATCTCAGTTTCGGTACCCCTACATAGCCCCATCTTCTCTGAAAGCCCCCTCCAAACCCCGCAGATGCTGGACTGCCTCTTTAACTTCCAGTTGTATTTAGCTTTAGTGTCCCACTTTCCGGGAACCTCCAACTAATTTGTCTAACATGGGGAACAAATTCATAATTTTGGGCTTAAACGCTATGCAAACTTCGACATATTTGTGGATTTTTCGGATGATGTCTGCTACATCACAAAAGTCTTTCGAAAAATGTCTTATTTCTAGCTGTACAAATTTCCATAGAACAACAGAGAATAGCACATTCCAAGGGCGCCCAAGGTAGCTTGATTGTGCTTTTCAAGATTCGAGGATAACCATCCCCCTGAATCTGTAATCCCACCTTCCTGGACCTGTAAATTTGGAAAGGTAGTACATGGTTTTTTTTATTGGGCAAGAATGAATAGGTGATTTAAATCTCCAGTCTCAAGATGACTTCTGGGACATCAGCTAATCATGAGTCATACCTCTAATTTGTCTTAGGAGATTCGTTAGTTAGTCACCATAGAACAAAGCCCACTTGAATCCTTTCAACTTTGGAAGATTGAGTTTACATAACCAACTCCACCAGTTGGTCTGGTTGGGAGTGTTATCATTAATGAGATTATAAGCTGATCTTTTGCTAAAGGTGCCATTACTTTACCAGTCCAACAAGGCGTATCTTTAACCATTGCAGCTTTGGGTATAGTGATCACTTTAACTTTTCTATTATCAGTATTGTTCTGAATCTGATTGAGGTCCTCCACACCCCTTTCCTTGGAACTTGTATGAACATTAGAACTACGAGCAGGATTGGAATCCCTGAGGGGTCTTTTAGCACACCACGTAGATTGACTGTTTGTTTTAAACAACCATGCAGTACGATTTTCTCAGAGCCATCAACATGGTTCCTTCCAGCACTTCACCAACTTTAGGTTGACCATGACATAAACTTCTGGGTACTGTGGCGACTCTAGAAAACCGATGCAGTGGGTTCATGGTAATATGCTATACTACCTACTGTCATCCAATTTTGAGAACTCATCTTATCTTACCTTCTCTTTTCTCTTCTTCCCTTCTCCTTTTTCCTCCTGTTCTATGATTTTGTCTCATATAGAGATAGAAAACCGCAGTTTGTTTTTGGAAAGTCCTCTCAATAATTATCCAAACACCCATTCAGCTTGCATAAATCAAAGCATGCCGGAGAGTCAAAAAATTTGATTCAGTTGACCTCAAGCGGATGCTACATGGCCTCTTTGATTTCGCTTATTTAGCATAGATATAGGGGAATGATTTTTGCACTCCACATTTTTATAGATGCATTCAAAAGATGTCATGTAGTGCTTCTAGTTACACACAATATAAGCTCTAGAAAAAATTAGAAGTACATTTATAACAAAATAGAGTGCACAAACCATTTCTCATCAATGCCTAATTTTCACTAAACTGCAACCAGTTTACACACGCACACACACATATATACATATATATAAAAGATCAAAGACTTAGGAGAAGAAAAGTGGAATAGAGAGGGAAAGTGAAGGAGAGGAAATATATGATGCAGTGTGTTAATTTTCTGTTCTGTTAGGTTGATGGATCTACACCCTTTATTTTAAAGGCAATATTTTTTTTATTAATCTCTGAAATTGTTACAAAGATTAAAAGGAACAAGGAATGAAGACATCATATCTCTAACCCGAGGCCCATTAGAGTTACAAAGCAAAGAATAATCCTATGCCCATCCGAGACCCAAACCCGAGGTTAGCAAGAAACCAACCAAGGGAACACCCATTGGGACAAGCCCACACTTGGACGGATCTACACCCTTAATTTTACACTAGCATGCGTGGAAAATTGGATGCTATTGAGTGAGATTTTTGGGGTGGTTCACTTTTAGTGGAGGAATATATATGGCTTTTGATCCACTTTATCAATCCAATAATAAGCAAGTGGGTTCAGAGGAAAATGCTCTGGGTTCATTTCATACAATTAATGATTTGAGTGGTCAATGCCGATAAAAAAAAAGAAAAAAGATTCGAGTGGTCAAACCACCTATATATGACACAAGCTTTTCAACGTTGAGTGGGTTCATTTGCACCCACTGGTGTGTACATAGCGTCGCCCCTGTCTGGGTACCAATTCAACTTTCTTTGGTATCCTTGTCCCAGTGCTGAAGCTGTCATTTAGGCATCTTCACTCTATATTGAATTCTTATCAAAGCAGGGGTGGAACCAGGATTTGAGCCTGAGGGAAGCCAAATTGTTAAGGAAGTTTTTTTATTTGTAGAATGATGTCATGAAATTGATTCGTGTTCTTCATGTTTTGAATGAACATTTTTGAAAAGCAGAGAACAAACTTCGAGAGAGTGATGATACCATGCAACTTACGACATTCATCACCATCCAATAATAGGTTACTATGTGTGCATATGAACCCCACTATATATGTAGGGTAACAAGATATGTTGGACCTAGACACTAAATTTAAATAATCTAATTGAATAATTCTATGTGAGGTTTTATATAGATCTTAATATCACATGTCATTGATAATGGCTGTTGTAGTGATCGTTTTCTTCAGTTTTATAATCATCATTTTAGTTGTGATAACGAAATAGTAAAGTAGTATACAAATTCCAATTTAGTGTACCCAGAGAAACTCTGGTCTATACATTTTGGTTTGGAGGATGTTTAAATATATTGAATGAAATTTATAAAATTATTTAGACATAGATTACAAGAAATGGTGGTGGGGCGGGGCCCGGGCTGGTCTCGTGTAGCTCCCCCTCTATCAAAGATTCCACCCAATGTTCTAAAAGTCGCCAAGCGCTAGTCGGGCTGTTGGCCACCTTCGAGCGATTCATCAGATTAAATCGGTGCACATTAATCAGTTATCGGTGATTAATCATTAATCGGACCTAATTGGATAGGCCCAACCAACGATTAATCGCCGGTTAATTCATTGTTTTAGAACACTGATTCCACCCGTTATCTACCATTATTGAAACTCCCATAACTAGTGAATTTCGAGTGGAGCCACCAAGGCAACCAAATGCATATTAGCCTGAAGATTCGAGTCATCAATCAATTTGGATTTTCGTGAGTATCTGGGTCTTGCTCAGGCCCTAAATTGCAGATTTCCTATATGAAGGCATAGCTGCTGTAGTTTCCATGACCATTAGCTAGGTGTCACCGTTGATTGTCAGAAGTTGCTCATACATTTCTTGATAAAACACTGTTAATATCACATACATTGCTTCCATTTTTGCCACTGTTGGGAACTACTTCTTGTTTACTTCAACGCTCTTTGGGTCTTTACTATCACTTTTTGGATATATTTAGATAGGGTCTGAGTTTCAGTCAGTACCTTAGCTTATTTTACCTGCTCACTCTTGGTAACTTTTTGTAGTGGTCTTGGCATTTATGCTGCTGAAAATTACTATAATTTCTGTTGTAGATCCGTATGGATACTCCATCTGGTATTAAAGACTCAATTCCTGCTTGGATCAAGTTTTTGGTACAGGCTCCTGGGGAAATTCCTTTTAATGGAATATACTATGATCCACCCGAGGAGGTACTTTTCTTGTTGGTTTTTGCTGCATACGTGGTTAAATTAAATACTGAGAATTGTATACTCTAAAATAAAAATGGAGATGATGCTAAAATTATATAGCAACGTACTGAGCAATTATCCACGACATTTGCTACTGGAGAATAAAGTTAAAGCTGTTTTTGACTTTTTTTAACTGTTGACCTTACCGACATATGCTACTAGAGAATAAAGTTAAGGAATGAAGTGTGCTATCCTTTGGCACACTTCATATATACTTGTTCATTGAAGGATAGATTTACATATGTTTCATGTAAGGGAAAACTGAGGACTGAAGTGCAAACAGGAGTTCGCTTTCCTTTGGCAAAATAATACAGGGCACCACATTCAAACTCTACCACCAATTTTCCTCCCCATCTTGGGATCCTGAAATATGTGATGGAGCAATTTAAGGACTTGGTGATTTTACTAACAGGCATAATACTGGACTATGTTACGCGGACTCACCATTTTTGGTGGAGTACCCGTGTCAACCTGACCTGAAAATAATCGGACATGTTGGAACCGAGAGAGAGAGAGAGAGAGAGAGAGAGAGAGAGAGAGAGAGAGAGAGAGAGAGAGAGATCCGTATGGGATTCGTCGGAAAATAATCGGACACGTTGGAACAACAAGAAGAAGAAGGAGAGAGAGAGAGAGAGAGACCTGGATGAAGATCATCATCGTCGTCGGAGCAGATTGTTTCGCGGTCGTCATCGAGCAGATGGCTGCCTTCGGAGGAAGAATCATCGCCGGCGGAAGATAAATCACTGGAGGAGATTCATCGTCGGTGAGGCTGGTCGAGTTGCAGACTTGCAGTGATGTTGGTGGAGAAGAGAGAAGTGAGAACATATCTATCGAGACCTATATCTGCTGCGTTTTGTTGTATTTATAATCAGGGTATTTACAATTTCCACACCCCATCTTTTAACTTATTACCCTGGAGCCCACTATCTTTTAACTTATGACTTATCTAACAAAAAATTACATAAAATATATATTATTTTCCCTGAATAATATAAATAAAAAATACATGTCCAAGAAATATATATACTAATTTTATAACTAATATAAAAATTTCTATTTATATATAAATATTCAGCGAATCCCCACACCCGTATCAAAATTCGGATACATATCCCCGAATCCTCTATTTTTAGCTTTGAGGTGCCCGACCCTTGGATATGTATCTGCACCCGATTCCCTTACTGAGTCCGAGCAACATAGATATTGAAGGGAGAACAAGGAACATGTAAAATAGAATCCAAAGGAAAAAAACGAATTTAAAGTAACAGAACCCAAACCAGCAATTTCCGTAGTGGAACCATTAGCTAAAGTAACATGAGACGGTTTTCCGAGGGAATGGGACGCAATCAAGATAGTCAAGATAGTAGAGACACGAGTCATATGGTCAGATGTGCCTAAATCAATAACCCATGGAGTAATGGCAACAAGACAAACAAAGGAGGAACCTTTCTAAGGGAATGTAGATATGGATGAAGATGGAATCTGAGAAGTTTGTATAGAAGCTAGGCTACGATACTCATCCTTGGAATAGTAACCAAATGCGGAGCGGAGCTAGAAAAGCTAGACAACGGCTTTCCATCATCCTCATAACAGTGGCGGGCCCAAGACCGACCATGAACATTCGAACAATACTCAACGGTGTGGTTGTCGCCATTACAATAAATGCAATGTCGAGGAAACACGACCACAACTCCGACTGCCTCCACCCTCCACCCTGCGTACGACCACCTAGATCAAAATCGTGACAAAAACCATGGCCGTCATGACCAAAACTACTATGACCACCTCCACTAACTCCCGACCACCACGGCTAAAGCTATGAGAGAAAGAAACACCTGAAATAGTGGTGGCCAAAGCAGAACGATCAGGGTGTAACATAGCAACATAACCAACATCAAAAGGCCATCTTAAATAAACTAATATACCGCAGGGGACAATAACCAACAACCTGAATGGTTAACTACCAAAGTACCATCAACACATGTATCAAACAACCACCAAAAATGGAAAACAAAAGCAAGAGGTGGCAAACCACAGTTATGAACCCAACATTAACTAGTAACCAACAAAGAGAAATAGATCAACAACCAACACGGAAGGACCAATGACCAAGCAATATGGACGTCAAGAACACCAAATAATGAAACAAACGGAGTGCAACGAAACTTACAACCAGCATAGTTGAAGTATCACCAACGTGAAGGTTGCTTACCACAAAGAGAGATTCATGATTCATCGACGCACGAATATAGTCCAAATCTTGCAAATCATACTTTAGATCCAAGAACAACTCGGTGAAACCAAAAAACAAAGTGAACCAGTAGACCCAAGAATATTGTCAGACGATCAGAAGGGTTGCACTAGGGTTTCGCAAGGGGTTGTGAGGGCTGTGCGAGGCTTATTTTTTTTTGTACAGAGCTGTGCGAGGATTGGATGGGTTACGCGAGGGTGGTTCTTGTCGTAGCGGATCATGGCAGCAGGCGGCTGCTGCTGCGAGGGTAGGGGATTAGGGTTTGACTCGTATACCATGACAAAGCATCCAACTCAAAACCAATTGGCAATGAGGGGAGAGGCCGCCCAAACTCATTCTAGTTTTGGAGTTTATAAAAAATCAATGTGGGACAAGCCCTAACAATGGACTAGCACTTTTTCCTTAGTTATAGTTATTCATGCCACGTACTGGTGCCTTGAATGGCTCTAATCATTCTGAACATAGACAATAACTGGTCTAATTTGAGCTATCAATCCTTGCATCTTGAACTGAATTTTTCGCTTTCTTACATGCACAAGTCCCACCGAGCATGCCCAAAAGATGTTTGCTGTCTTTTACGGAGATTGATACAAGCCAAATTCGTATCAACCGATTGTGTTAAGGTTCTTGCGCTTTTGTGAAGAGGACTTCACTTTCGAGCGCAAGAACATAAGGTAAAAGTAGAAAAGAGAAGAAGAGGAAGAGAAGAATTCACAAGCTTCAGATTGAATCTATGTCAAACAACTCCTTCGAAGCAAGGAGATTGAAGAATCTAAGTTACATTATTATGCTCCTATGGAAGGAAGAACATAAATGTAAGATAATGTACTATATATTTGGTCATGGACCCCTTACAATGGAGCCCAAGGGGGCTATTTGTGGAAAAATGATAAGAAATAGCTTCCATAACCTCCTAAAACTACCCATTACACTTCTTTATTCTTTTGTTGCCACATGTCCTCCCACTAACCCTCTCTGTGCTTCATGTTCTCAGCACATTAATCCCCACCTGTATATAGTTTTTTCAACTTCCAAGTGAATACTATCGAATCAGAGAAAAGGCCCTAGCAATAATATTAGGAACTTATTACAGTGTTAATTGATTTGTTGTTCTCGTCCTTCGCTGACGATTGCTCTTGATTTTCTACAGGAGAAGTACTCGTTTAAACATCCTCGACCAAAGAAACCAAAGTCGCTGAGGATATACGAGTCACATGTTGGAATGAGTAGTACGGTGTGCAATTCCCACTCTCTCATAAGTAATGCATTTCTATTTAGATAGTTTTCCCATTATTAGTTTACTGTACTTACATGGCACTGTGCACCACATGCCAAAGCACATGTTATCTTAGATATGTTATGTATGTCTGAAAATGACTTAACTTTTCTGTTATCTGAATATGTGTGCAACACTGCATTGTTCATTTAGTGTGTACTTGAGACATGTTTAGTGGAAATGCTGGTCAGTTACGTCTTCAGAACTCTTGAGTGGTAGATCAAGAGTTGACCTACATACAAGTCTGTTTTGTGCGGTATGATTGGAGATTACCCTGTTTTAGGATTATGAAGTTCTTCATCTTTGTGTTTCGTTCGCGTGCATGACAATTTTAAGGTGGGCTTATGTGTCTTTGATCTTTGATATAGCCTTAACTCATCTCAAAAAGTGTGATATACTGAATGTATTATAAGCCATCATTGCAAAAGGAGGTGAGACGTTTTATATCGAAAGTAAAAATATAATTTTTGTTGGGTTCACCAAATACATTAAAAGCCTCCTTGCCACTCCTAGATTTTGGACCTCTACTCCATCAACAGTTCTTGCTCTATATGCAGTTTGTCGTTCATCCACTGGGATACCCAAGAAAACTTTATTGTTCATTCAAGTTAGCAAGGAGTGTTGTTAATTGCATTTTGCATAAATTAACCTGAAATTCAACGGTACGCTGGAATTTTAGCCTCCACTCCATCAAAAGTTATTGGATTGTTCTTTTCACGCATTTGCATGCCTTGTTCTCATGCATCTATGCACTTTCATATTTTTTCATCCCACTGAGTGAAAAGGGGAGGTGATTTTTTTGTTTGTTTTTGTACATCATCCTTTATCCTTTGTGGTGATATTAGAAGTTCCATGACAGGTCCTAACAATCTTTTTGACTTTGAGATGCAGGAACCAATGATAAATACATATGCAAACTTTAGAGATGATGTTCTTCCTCGCATAAAAAAGCTTGGTTATAATGCTGTTCAAATCATGGCTATTCAAGAGCACGCTTACTACGCTAGTTTTGGGTAATTTGTGTTGAGATTTTAGTGGAACTTGCTGTAGTTTCCTTCTAGTTTTCTATGTGGAATAGGGTGCATCTTCCATACTTTGTAACTATAAACAGGTGAGTGTTTCTTTCTTTCACTTTTACCTTCAGGATTCATTGTTTTATTTGCGTGCCTCAGGTACCATGTGACTAATTTCTTCGCACCTAGTAGCCGTTGTGGAACTCCTGACGAACTAAAGTCTATGATAGATAGAGCTCATGAGTTAGGTCTGGTTGTTCTAATGGACATTGTGCACAGGTAATATTTGACTTTTGGGACACATGCTTTCATTAAGTGCTTGATCGAACACACATTACTTGCCAATAATGGGTTTCAGTGGATTTGATCCAGTGTTTCGGATCCATTCTTTTCAAGATAAAAATGTTCCAATTAGGCACTTAATGATATCCGATTGAGCTAATTTTTTGCATAGTTGTACTACATGACGAGCTCTATGAAGTGAACATTTTCGATCATCAGAGCGAGCCCAAAGCGGGCCCCGCTTGACTGGGACAGCACATCCCCCAGTCCTTGACTTACTTGACTTACTGCTAATCCTTGTAAGATAAGATGTGGTTTTCTTTGTTGGAGATTGAGTTTGATGTTCAGTTTTGTTTATTCAGAAATCAGAGGTAATACAGATATGCTCATGCACATACTTTGCAAGTGTGTAGTTCATAAAATTTTATCCGAAGCACATATTATTGGGAGTGTGTGGGACAATAAATTACCCTTTCAATAATAGTACAAAAAACAAAATCTGAATCTAGATAAAAAAAAAGTAAGAACCCCTACTATATAATTTTTTTCCAGTGAAAGTATATAAACACCTCCTCAACTATCACTTTTTTCCACGAAGACCCCCTCACATTTAAAATCACATATGGAGACCCCCTCAACTTCTCCCATTACCCAAGTGACACCCTTCCGTCTCAAACCGTTTGTTGGAAGGTCACATTGGCTTTTTCTATAAAAAATGCCCTTTTACAACTCTATACCTTCTCTCTCTCCCTCTCTCCCTTTCTCCTCTGCAACTCCTCACTCTCGCCTTCCTCCTCCTCCTCCTCTCAACCACCACCTCAACCCTCCCTCCATCACCATCATGCTACCAAGACCAAACTCAGCCTTTCCTCCTCTTCGGCCTTGTCCTCTCCTCCCTTGGCTTAAGAAACTTCGCCGCCATTGCACCCTCCCTCTCCAACTCCATCTCTGGCGCGGCCCCATCACCTTCTTCGCCCCCTTTGACTCCTCCCTCCTCACCTATGGCCCTTCCTGCTCCCTCCCCCTTCTCCTCAGAGAACACACCCCCTTCCGCTACCTCCGCACCCTCCCTTTCGCCACCAAGATCGAAACCCTAGCCCCTGCCAGCTACCTCACCATCACCTCCTCTGCTCCTAACGCCTCCAAGGTCTTCGTCGGCGGCGTTGAGATCACCCAACCCGACCTCTTCAATGGCAGCCTCCTAGTCGTCCATGTCCTCCAGGGCTTTGTCTCTCACCTTTCCTCGTGCAACATCAAACGAACGACATTGCTCTCCTTTCCCCCTCCTCCCCATTGTCTTAGAACTGGATGTTGTTGGGGTTGTTGATTGACTTCCCGCTCGTGACGTTGTCGTCTTCCTCGCCTTCAATCTGGTTTCTTTGCTGTTGTTGTTGGATGTTCATGGCGTTGTACATCGGAGGGAAGGTTGAGGCGGTGGTGGAAAGCAATTTTCTTTGCTGCTGTTGTTGGCGTTGGCGTTGAATTTGGAGAAAATTGGATAGTTTCTGGAAAGATTTGGCATTTTTTGTGGGGTTTGGATTTGGTTGCGTCAGAGAAAGGGGTGTGTTCGGTCAGGAGAGGGAGAGAGACGTCAGTCAGTATGAGACAAAAAAGGGTATATTTGTCATTTCATTCATTCCGTTAACGGAGTTAGCGATTAATTCAATTTCCAATAGTTGAAGGGGTCTCCATAGCATAGTTTTAAATATTGGCCGGTACGAACCGTATCGGCCGGTTCGTACCGGGATTTGAGAGTTCCGGTTCGGATATAGGCCGGTATAACGGGGAGACTGGAAATCACAGGTGAACCGGCCGATTTCCGATACGTATCGGTCTGTAACGGATATTTTGGGCCAGTTCATCCGGTTCGGGGAAAAAATGTTGCCGGAAAGGAAAAAAAAAAACGTTTCCAGGATTTGTACTGATTGGGTTTCAAAATGAACGAATCAAAACACTTACGATGATAAACCCAAACGTACAGATCTGAAACTGACGACTTCAATTTGAAGATCGATGTTGGCGAACTCAGTTTGGTTGTACTCGTAGGCGTAGAATCATCATTTCCACAGGCGGTCGCCGGCGACGGATTTTGGGTTTTCGTGGTATCATTTCCACAGGCGGTCGCCGTCGACGGATTTTGGGTTTTCGTGGTATCTCTGGGCGAGGTTGTTGAGAGAGAGAGAGAGAGAGAGAGAGAGAGAGAGTGAGGGCTATTTGGATTCAAAGCTTATTTTGTTTTGTTTTTCCAAAAGCTCTGTTGAACTTGACGATCAGGAAAGATTTGGGGAAGACAAAAAGGTAGTCCTATTTTTTTGAACTGCAAAAAGTAAGTCCTATACAGCTGTCTGTTTGTATCCCTTTCAAAACAAAAGAAAAAGGAAAAAAGACTTTAATTGCTACTCCTGTTTATACTGTATAAATAAAACACGTTGCTGTCTGTTTGTTTTTATCCCTTCCGGAAAAAAGGTCCATGGTGTGTTTATTTTAATGTCTTCATCTTACTTTTGTTGTTTATGTCAATTATATCGAAACTCATAATGTTACATTTTTCTCATATTTGTAAAATCTTATTGACTTGCGGGTTTTGATAAATTATCGGATATTTCACATGAAGATAATGGGCTATTACATGTCTTAAATTAATTAAAATGTGATAATTTAAGCCAATGTTGGGGGCAAAAGCCGTAAAAGTATATTTTTCAAGTTTTATACATGTTGCTGATGATTCTTAAAAATTCACGACCACGACACCCGATTTCCGCGACGTATCACCGATATGTCCCGATACTGATATACGGCGACCGATTCCGCGACGGCGACCGATACCGCGATTTAAAACTATGCTCCATAGGCGATTTTCAATGTGAGGCGGTCTTCGTGGGAAAAAGTGATAGTTGAGGGGGTGTTTATGTACTTTCACCTTTTGATTATGTGCAACTTAAAAACTCATGGTTTACCTTACATTCAAGTTTATGTTTTTTATTTTTGGTTTTTTTCTGTTGGAACATAAATTTACAATATTATTTTATGAAGGTTGGTGTTTGAATTTTGAAATGAACATCAGTGTTCTAAAAGTCGGTAGGCCGACTAGTCCCTGCCTAATCGGCACTAGGTGCCCCTTTTCCGCCCGACTAGCACCTTGCAATTTTTAGAACATTTTGTAACATAACCATCACGTTCCCTCATCTTTTTCAAGGCTCCTGTGGTAAGGTGATTCATGCAATATTTAGTTTATACTTTGGTGACTTTATGGAGGTAGGGAGGACTTTGATCTCTACAACCAAAACAGAGGTCTTTATTGGGCGCTTCAAATTATTTCCATGAGAACTGAGAAGTCCATCGTGTCTTGATGAGAATGTCTTATAATTGTTACTAATTACTATGACAGTTACCATTAATGTGTTCCTTTCAAGTTTCAAGCTATTAATCCTGTTTTTGCTCCGTATTGATCCTAAATACTTAACTGAATCCAGCCATGCATCAAATAATACGTTGGATGGGCTGAACATGTTTGATGGAACTGATAGTCACTACTTCCACTCTGGATCAAGAGGTTATCACTGGATGTGGGACTCGCGTCTTTTTAACTACGGACATTGGGAAGTATGTGCTATTATCCAAGTTATAGCGTAATTTGGTTAAATTACCTTCTCTTTCTCTTTATTGGTATAGGCAAGATGCTAATTATTATTGATGTTCAGGTAATAAGATTTCTTCTGTCAAATGCAAGATGGTGGCTGGAGGAATACAAGTTTGATGGATTCAGATTTGATGGTGTTACATCAATGATGTATACTCACCATGGATTGCAGGTAAATGTCACCGGATGATGCGCCTGTGTGCTCTTCTTGTTGGGGTAATATAACATGGTTTGATATTGAAATTTAACCATCCTGATTTGAAATGCTATGGCTTCAACAGACATGGACATGAAAGTTTTGCTAATTCCTAAAGTGAACTCAAATTGCGGTGCAAATATAGTCATGTTTGATATCAGAAATGGTTTCAAAAGATTGTAAGGGACTCTAAAATTTGATGATTAGGGGAAGTTGCTACGAAATTTTCTTACCTTCTATTTATGTATTTCACTCGTCTCTCTATTCCCTAGTGTTTTCGTTAGGAGACATGTTTAGGTTCACTAGCAAATTCTCACGACCACTGTGCTGACTTCTGAATCTAGAAGCCTTGAAGAGAACTGTGCACTCTCTCACAATTGGTGACTTATTTTCTCTTCTCTTCTCTTGTGTTACTACCTTTGCTTTAGGTTTGTCCTTAACATTCTTCTTCTTTGTTTGCTTGGTTTGCTTGGTCCAACCATTCCCGCCTTGTGCCCTATTGCCTTTATCATTTGGGTGAACACTGATTCATATAACTCTTATTTTTCCTTTTAGTGCATTCTCTTTGTGTTCTCAATTTTAGCAAGATGACAAATGATATGTAGCATTTCATTTTTAGTATTCCTGTTTAGGTGTAGTATTTGTAGATGCTTTACTTAAAATGTTTATGAAAGCAATTATAAGAATTTTGAAGGAGATTGTTTGGAATTTTTGTTATTTATCCTGTAAGGGTCATTACCATCAAAGTCTTAGTTAAACTGTATGTTACACCAGATTTAACTGCTTACAATCTCATTTGGCAGATAAGCTTCATTTTAATGAATATGTTGAGCTCCTGAATGCTGTTAAGTTTTCATTGCAAGATGAACCAAAGCTGAACATTTCGATTAGTTAATGGGTGGGAGTAATATGTAAACTTTTCGAGATGATATGTTGCTATCGGATAACAGGAACACTGGTTTTAGGAGTGTGTGGGTTTGTATGCACGCCTGTATATGTATACATACACAAATATACATGTGTATGTATGTTTATATATTGATTTGGCAATCTAGTTACTAGTTTCTGATTTTTTGTTTTATTTTTGTTTGTATTAGGTAGCATTTACAGGAAACTACAAGGAATATTTTGGATTTGCTACCGATGTTGATGCAGTGGTTTATCTGATGCTGGTTAATGATCTAATTCATGGTCTCTTTCCTGAAGCTATCAGTATTGGTGAAGATGTATGTATTTTTTCCCAATCTACTGTATATTTTGTCCGTTCTTTAATTTTTTTCTACTTTATGTCAAATTAGTATGTTGCTTATATATGAAAGCAACCATCGGAATGAGTTGATTTTTTATGAGAACTCTTAAAAACCTATTTTAAATGAATTGAACAGCTCTGATCATTTGCGTGAAACTCCAATTAGTTTTGTGTCAAAAGTGATCAGAACGTGATTTTAAGGGTCCCCGCGAGAAATCAACAAAAAATGCTCGGATGAAGCCCTTCCTAATTATTTTTTTTCTGATTCCTTGCGGGTACCCTTAAAATCACGTTCTGAATACATTGAGCGGCTCGGATCGTTGCAATTCCATCGGGAAAGGGGAGTCCCGCATGGTAAGCCCGTGCGGGATCCCTCACTGGAAATTTAGTATATATATATAAGGGCCTTTCAGGTAAGGGTGTCATCATTTTAAATAAAATGCAGACGTTTTTCATCTTTCCCGAACAAATTTCGATGATTCGAGCCGCTCAATGTGTTCAGAACATGATTTTAAGGGTATCAAAGCGAAATCAGCAAAAAAAAAAAAAAAAAAACCGGGAAGGGCTTGATTTGAGCAGTTTTTATTTGAACCATTCGATAAAATACAACAAAAACTACTCGGATCAAGCCCTTTCCGGTAGTTTTTTTTTACTGATTTCTCGCGGGTATCCTTAAAATCACGTTTTGAACATATTGAGCGGCTCGGATCATCGCAAATTGGTCAGAAATGGGACATCCTTAACTTAATACGGTAAGGGCGCCCTTACTTGAAGTTTTGTGGCTTTGCCTTGTACTTTCAGAGTGGTTGCTTTGATTAGTGATTCCGATGATCTAGTGGTTTGGGGATTGGAATAAACCTAGGCTGTTATGATTTGAGTCTATCCAAAATATACTAATGCCTTTGTTCTTTTCCCTTTTCAAAAAGAATTTTTCAAAAAATTCCCCCTACTTCTAATATTTCTCTCTCCACTTATTACCCCTACAATTTTCCAAAACACAAACCAAACAAAGCATAAATAATATAGTAAAAGGCCCTCAAGTTTGTGATACAAATTTAGATTTGGAACGTACAAGGGCTCGTACTTGTGGTGTTTTGGAATTGCTAAGTTGGTAATTTGTAACAAAAGTGAAGCTATACTAGTGAAAGAAGACCATTCAAAACGACTGTTATGAGAAAGTTAGCTGTAATTTTTGATGTTTTGTTTTTGTTTTTGAACTATATAAATTCATCAAAAGAATGGATACTAATGCCTTGTTCTCTTTGGAACTTAAAAAAAAAATTTCAAAAAATTCCCCCTAGATTCCCCTTACTTTCAACATTTCTCTCTTTATCTCTCTCCACTCATTACCCCTACTATTTTCAAAAAAAATTTCAAATTCTAATCCAAACAAAGCATAAATCGAGTTCATGTAATCCTATTACTCTACTAACACCCAAATCGGCACACTTTTTCAAGTTGAAAAGGTTGAATAAGTGAATTGATTTTCATAAATCTCCACATTCTTCACTTTTCCAAGTGAAACATGTTCGTTAAGCATATTGATTGTCGGATGTGTAGGATACATATGGTGAGTTGGAAAATTTTAGTCTTCAGCAATAGAGGCAAATTGATAGGTTGGGGTATAGAATCGTTTGCATGGTGTATTGCTCTATCAAATTGATACGGGAAGTAAAGTGAATCTTATGGTTCTAAATGCTTTCATATTGTTTAACAGAAGCTTGAGTTTTGCTGATCCAACTGATTTTTTGAATGCCAGAGGCAGTGTTCCGTGATATGTTTTGGGCTTTCATCGTGACTTCTGTTTGGTAACCTGATGTCCCAAAAACCTAAACTCTTAGAAGATGGGCCCAACAATGTATGATGCTAGTCAGCACCTTCCCCACGTTCAATCCCATCTTGCACATGGAGATGCAACACCCATGCATACTGTCAAAGAATGTACACAGCAGAAAATAATGCAAACGGGAAACAAATGTGTACACAGAGACTTGAACCGAAGACCTTCGCAACTTGAGCTCCGATGCCATTTAAGTTACCAGCTATCCCAAAAGCTTAAGCTGCTGGGAAATAGGCCCAAGAATGTATATCAAGCTATTCAACAACTTTGTTAGTCACTTCTTTATAGTGATGACTGAATTGCAGCTGCATGAGGCAAATATGATAATAAAGGACAACTAAACAAACTGGTGCCAACCATTGTTTCAAGGATAAAATATTGTGCTTGTATTGACCTCTTTTGATCAATCTAAACAGTCTTTCTTGCTTTCCAGGTTAGCGGGATGCCAACATTCTGTATTTCTGTTCAACATGGTGGCGTGGGATTCGATTATCGTTTGCATATGGCCATAGCGGATAAATGGATAGAGCTTCTCAAGTATGTTACTCTTGAAAGTTCAAACTCTTGTTAACATAAGGTTGACAGAAAAAGGATGGTGCTCCTAGTTACCGTGAAGAATGTGACATGTTTGCCAAATTTAGTTATGCAAACAATAAGGAAAACAAGAAAAACTGAGAAATAGCACTATCAAGAAGCTAGAAAGATATATAAAATATTATATTTATTTACCAGGGTGTATCGTGTGACCTTAAGCAAATAGAAAGGTTTAAACTGAAGTTGGTAGGCATGGTTTTTAGTTAGTTGGAACGGAAGTTAATAGGAAGGATTAAACTAAGGTTAATTGGAACATTTTTTTGGACTGGTAATGTATTGTTTTCCTGCTATCCATGTTGCTAGCAAAAAGTAGTATTCCCTCCGTCCCTTTTTCGTGGTCCATCTTTCCATTTTGTGTCCCAAAATGCATGTCCACTTTGATAAATCGATTCACAGAATTTGTAGTTCTTTGAAAGTATCCCTTATAAGTGTTTATGGATGTTTTGAAAGTGGGAATAAAGGCAATTGGTTTGTCTTTAAGTGCATTAGGTATATGTACCTCATAAAAGTTGGAAATTTGAAAAGGAACCAGCGGTGGGTAGGAGGGAGTTTGTTTTCAATCTTATATATGATGTGAGCTCATCTTCCCACCTTCTTTCTGATATCGATGAACCATTTTAGTCTAAAGGGAATAATGATGTGTAACTTTCACTTTTGATAATTTATTGGCAAAGGAGTGATGCCCAAACCCGGTGGCACATGCTTATTAAACACACGGTCACCTTCTGCTTTTCGCGTAAAAGGTGTTTCACGGTAAAGAAGAGTAAAAGCACACGTGGTAGCTTTCTGTATAAAGATGAGTAAATAGAATTTCCAAGCACTACAATTTTTAAGGTTTATTTGGTATGGTAGATGCTTAGGAGAAGGGAAAGGGTAGCAATTATTAAAGTAGTGATATGAGTCAAACTTAGGTCAAATGAGCCAAGTGTGATCTGTAAAAGGAATGTTCTGTCATGGCGGATTGAATGGGGAAAAGAAGAAAAAACAACTATTCGTCAAAAGGTACTCAAATCTATGAGGCTCTGCTTCCTCACTGAGCATTAGGGCCTGTGATCTGTAAAAGGAATGCTGTGTCATGGCGGATTGAATGGGGAAAAGAAGAAAACACAACTATTCGTCAAAAGGTACTCAAATCTATGAGGCTCTGCTTCCTCACTGAGCATTAAGG
>BPLS01032175.1:76197-94046 GCA_019656275.1 Rhododendron kiyosumense
CCTAGTAGGTATGTAAATGGACCTCTCATGTCTTTGAGGAGTCTTGGGTCCATTTGTGAGAATAAATCAAGCTCAATGTTTTACTTGAGGCTTGTTTATCCTGGCCATCTTGTGAAAAATGATAATCCGTAAAGTTCTGAAATTTCAGAAAGTTTTCAGGTTTGTTAAGTTTGAATTGTGATATGCATATTATGTTGCATTTCCAATCTTCAGTATAAGAAGTACCGGGAAGCAGTGGAGGATGTAGGATTTTCATGAAGGGGGGTTCCCAAAAGAAAATCTAGGATGAGTTTGGATGATTAAGATTAGTTTATTTACTGTTTAAGAGATAATGGTAATGGTAATTTTTTTAAGAACTTGTGGGGGTCCAAGTGCTATTTTTACAAATATACACCAAAATTTCTAGGGAGCTATGTTATTTTTTAAAAATTGAGGGGCTGCAGCCCCTAGCTGCCCCCGCCTTCATCCATACCAGCCTTCAAGCGTAAGTGATAATGGTGAATAACTTCCATGGTGATGCAAGGTCATGTATGAGACATTTGGTTCGACTCTTTTTTTGTTTGAAGTATTTTTTTGCATGTAACAACCGGGAAACGAAAAGTGGTTTGAATAGAATGAAAAACCACCATAATCTAATCCATCGTTTGGTTGATCTAAGCTGAGCCTAGCTTGTAACTGTTGATTAGAGCTCAAGCAGATGTGCTCGACCCAAATTGTGCATGAACCGAGTGTTAATCTGCTGATTTTTCTTTGAACAAAGATCTTTTAAATGCAAAGTAACATTGATGCACCAAAAAGAGAGACCAAAAAGGTAATTGTATAGCATAAGACTATGTTAGAAGACTAATAATGGGGTTATCTGGGCTGACTCTAATATCCTTAGGCATACCCCATTAACATTAAGGCCAAAACACTATAGTACCCTTAACATGAAAGATAAAAACATAACTCATAAATGAATAACCTATTCATGTTCACCGTTACATGTAGTTTCTTGGAGGTCTTGGGTCATGTCCCTCTATTTGTATTTGTCTCCTGTTTGTAATTTGCTTCTTCCCTTAGCATTTTGTTCTCTCTGGATATGGATGTTTGAATTTCCCCGCGCAATGCATGTTTGCAAACGTGGGAGGGTGTTGAATACCTCGATATACTTAATTAGGTAAAGCTTCTGGGACAATTAGTGATCTCATGACATCATGTCCCTTTTATAGATCTTTGTGTATCGTGTATGCGTATTGAACCTGTTGGTACACAACGCTGCTCACAGCTCTATCTTTTTAACGGTATATGAAGAAATTTGACGGCCATGGGAGAGTGAAATGTGTTTTTGCAAATCCATCCTTTGCCAAATTTAGTATTTTGTTAGATGGGATCCAGATGTAACCTGTAGGTTCCCTGCATCCTCGTTATTTTCATGACAGGACACTGAGTTTAAGAATAGATGGAATATTTTTAGTGTTTACTGGATAATAAACTTTGTTCAAAGCTGAGATAGCACTGATTGGACTATCCAAAAAACAAGTGACTGCACTGATCATAATCCTAAATGTGACTCCAAAGATTTGACTTACAAATTATCCTTACACATTGTGTCTTGTTATTTGAACAGGAAAAGGGATGAAGATTGGAGAGTGGGTGATATTGTTCACACACTCTCAAACAGAAGGTGGTCGGAGAAGTGTGTTTCTTATGCAGAAAGTCATGATCAAGCTCTAGTTGGTGACAAGACAATTGCATTTTGGTTGATGGACAAGGTTATATTACTTGTCCTTATTATCTACATATCCCTCATTACAAAGGACATTTCCGCATATGTGATAAGAACTCTGAAAACAGTTGGTTATATGCAGCCAAGAAAGCTGTAATGGTAGCGCATTTTGGCAACTTTGGATTAAAAGGATTAGAGTTTCTACAACTCAACCTCACGAAATTTAAAGAACTTAACTTTCAGGCTCATGGATTTTAACTGTCTATGCCTATGCGATGTTGATAGCCTATTTTTCCAATAGGGCTGTGCTTGTACATGAAGAAAGGGGTAGCTTAGCGACTTACCTGTACTTCAGGATTTCTTTCTCACAGGAGAAGCTGGCTCAAAACCTCAAATATTTCCAAAGAATACGCGGGACTTTTGATTTCTCCCTTCTCATCCAGATGATTATGGCAATAATTGTACTCTTCCAAAAGGATAAGATGTCATCACACAATTGACAATGTGTTCTTTTATTAGTCTAGAACACGAGTATCACCTATCAAGTAGAAAAAAACCTTCAATTCAGTTAAACGAAATAAAAATCAATGCTAGTTGTTTTGTCTTGTATGAACCAGTTAGTGATATGGCCCACAAACAAAATTTGCTAGGGATTTGGGATGAAAAATATCTCGGCATGCTTAAGAGGAATTGCTTTCATTCCTTTCTGGTGCTAAAACATCACAATTGTTGATGTTTGTAACTGATTCCAACTTTTCAGATGTTGCTTTGTTCGATCTGTATATTTGTTATAATGTGAGTAAACTTTCTTCATGCATGGAACTACACCATGACGTGGATGCATATGTATTCATGTGGTATTCATCCATCCAGATAAAAAGTTTGTTACCTAGAATCTTATGTTTGTGTTGAAAAAATGTTAAGCTTTAGGAAGGGAGCAATAAATGAACACTTGCCGTGTATATTTGGGGAAGACTCCCTCTGTCATGTCTAGTCAATTTAGAAAGGAATGAGGATAGCATTCAAACCACATACAAATTAGGAAGACCCAAATTACGTGTAAGATTTTTACTTTAACCACCTTGTTTAATTTAAAGCTCATTTGCATCAAGTGAATCCAACTAAACTTAATTTAACCACATGTAAGTTTTTTTTTTTCAAAAGAAAAGTACGAATTTGATATTTATCAAGTTCAATATCGTAAATCCCCTACATATCATAAAATGTGTAGGTAAGATTCACCCCTTTCATTTCATCACGTACATCGGAATCATTTGCTGTTACTTGTTTCTCCTTGTCTATTGAGAAAGTTGAGTATTTTCATTTGTCCCGTAGGTGTGATTCCATTCTCATCTTATGTCATTTATGTGCCTGTTAGGCATATACTTACATGTGTGTATGTTTAAGTGTATAGATATGTGGAGATCGGACATCAAATCATTTATTGTATTCAATAATTGATTCCTCATAAGAATGCGTGGATAGCTGTCTCGCAGAACCAACTGGATGTGAAATGGAAGTTTAGACTGTTGTTGCTTAAGCCGCATATTAGAGATTGAAGACGACATACAATACATGCTATTGTTCTAGAGAATCTGTGAGACAAGCAAGTTTATGAATGTTATTGATCCAAATTATAGTTTTATGTTTCCCCTGCTTTTCAGGATATGTATGACTTCATGGCTTTGGATACACCATCGACACCCTTGGTAGATCGTGGAATAGCATTGCACAAAATGATTAGACTTATTACAATGGGATTAGGTGGAGAAGGTTACCTGAATTTCATGGGAAATGAATTTGGACATCCTGGTAAGGACAGGCTTCTTGCTTTTTTCGTCGTTAATTTGAACTAAAGCTATATTCCTGCCTCATGTATTGAGCTGCTCTTAAATTTGGTGGGCTATGAACTGCAAATTCTTTGCAACGCTTTTTATCAGAGTGGATAGATTTTCCGAGAGGCGATCAACATCTTCCTGATGGCAGAGTTGTCCCTGGAAATGGTTTCAGTTACGATAAATGCCGGCGGAGATTTGATCTTGTAAGTGTATTCCGTTTTCTTAACTTCATGACATCCTTCATAAATTCAAAAGCTGTGTCACATGGGCTTGGTTTACTCAAGATCATCATTTTCCTGGATACTACAATTTAAAATCACAGAATGGACTTCAAATTGATTTAGGACCTATGAAATCATTGTAAAGTTTTTACCACACGTACGTTTGGTGTTCGAAATTAAGCTCAAAAGGGGGAAGATGCTTGTTGGTACACATGGAAATTTACATTGTTTGGGTCATATGGTCATGTGAAAGTAACTTGGAATAAATTCATCACAAAGAACAGAAGGATATAAGCATATAATGTTAAATATTTTGTCGTATTGTCTTACGGAAAGTAATTGAATATTTGAGGAGGTACATAGACTTCACTTAGGATATTGCTCGTCATTAAACAAATAATGCTAGATTGTTTAATCTGTGCAGTGTACTAATATTGAAGCCTTGTAGGTTTCCTTTCTAATGACATGTTTGCAGAAGGTTTTCTGAAGTTGTGGTTTCCTAGAATTTATTATCTTGTTGAGATTCCTGAAATCATGCACCTAGAACATTTTCCAAAAAAAAAAAAAAAAAAAAAAATAGTTTATTCCAATTTCTCATAAATTGATTGCGTAGAGATTTCACCTAGTTTTCAAGTAGTTTCCCGATTGTTGTTTCTAACTTTCCCCTAAATTTTTGCTTGAGTACCCAATTTTATCACTTTTCAAAAAAAAAATTTCAGCAAGTATTCTGGGTTTCTTTGTTGGAAGTATCCTAAGCCCTTCCCCAAAATTTGTTATATCGGTAAATGCAAAGGGGCTAATGTTAATTGTTATAGCATTCAACTCAAAACTAGTAAAACCAGCAATAAGTGGAGAGCTAACTAAATGGGATGGGACATCAGGTTTATGGTTTTGATAAGTTGATACCATCTTAAAGCATTCAACTCAGAGTCAACTAACATTAACAATGAAGGGTGAGACGTCCAAGACTCATATCATAATATGGGAGGTGTTAATGAACTGGATGCAGAACAAGCTCAACAGTAATGATTAAGTTTTTTTTTTTAATTTTTCTGGCTAAAGGAATGGTTTAACCCAACTAATTAGCAACGGTTACAGAATCCGGCGCAGAAATCCTGTTTTTGCAACATGGACTTTGTTGGCAATCACCTAATGACCATTAAATTACAGCATATATCTATGGCTTGTCAAACCTAAGGCTTTCTTTGCTTATCCAAAAATGATGGGTTCCTTATCTTGTTTTGGTATGTACTCTGTAGTACCATTTTACCCTGCCACAAGCCAACCACATGATATCTATGCACGACATAGAGTTTATGCCTTTGGCCCAGTAATTTGTCAGTGATAGAGAAAACATTGCTTTTGTAAGGTAGACAACCTTATTAATTTCAACCCATGAGTGCTTTAAATGCTCAAAGGACATTGATGTAAGTACCTGTGCAATTGAGATCATAAAGTGATCTACCCCATTCTGTCGGGACTCGGGATGTAGCAGAACCTTATTTAGTTCCGTCGGAAGTTTACCCTAGAATGACTTCGGTGCCATGTTATTGTGTTTGCTTTTGGGTTTAAATTACAAGGTTTTCTGTAAAAATCTGAAGTGATAAGAGAAGCTGAGTTGTATTTTTCATAACATCAGTCGATATGTATCTCATAGTAATACTCTTGACAATCCCTTTCTCTCCCCCCTCCCCAGCAGAACAAAAAAGAATAAACAACTGGGAAATATTGTAGTACTTAAGGGTTTGTTTGGAACTTAGGCAAGGTAAGAGAAAACATAAAAGTTTCCCTTGTTTGATTTGTATTTTGGAAAGATAGAGGGATAAAAGAAATAGAAGTGAGAAGTTACTTTCTTTCTTATCTTACTTCCCTTTTCTTTCCACTTCCCATTCTTTTTTGAAAAATAAAAAAGGAAAGCAAAACACTTTTCTTATAATATATCTTCTACTTATCCTCCCGTATATTCTCTTTCTTTACCAGTTCCAAACACAGCAGTAGTTCTTTACCCATGTTCCTTTACCTTCAAAATTTTCAGGAGACAAAGATAGCCCCCTGATTCACGTTTTATTTGGCAGCACTTTAACGGAATGTCAAGTTGTAAAACTGTGTGCTTAGGGTCTGTTTGGAACTTAGGGAAAAGAAAGGAAAAGAAAAGAAAAGAAAAGAAAGAGGAAGGAAAATGTGAAGAAATGTAAAGGACATACTGTGCTTATAACTTTGTTTTTTTTATTTTCTTCTCGCTTTCTTTCCAAACCAAACAAAGGGAAGGCAAATTTTAGTTTTCCTTGCTTTTTTTTTTTTTCCAAACAAAGCCTTACTGATTGCAATATTTTCACACTCTAACATTCTTCCTAATGCAGAACGAGGTTTTTTATTTTATTTATTTTGTAAACCATATCTACTGTATTAGACCTTCAAAGGTTGCACGGATGACTCATTTGTTTGGTTTAGAACCACCCTCTAGGATCCATGCATAACAAGAATAGGCCTTCTGACATGTTGGAATCCTATATTGTCAGGGGGATGCTGATTATTTGCGATATCATGGGATGCAAGAATTTGATCGAGCAATGCAACATCTTGAAGAAGCCTACAGTGTATGTTTTCGCATTTTCAATGACTTCCTTTTGTTTCATCTTTTGATGTCTGTTAGAGTTTGTCCCACATTGGCTAATTATCTCCTCCAAAACTAGTATATAAACCTAGGCGGCCTCTCCACTCATTGCCAATTGGTTTTGAGTTAGATGCTTAATATGGGTATCAGAGCTAGGTTTCGGAGAATTTGTTCCCCTTGTTTGTGCCATAAGTGTACCGTTGTTTGTTGTGTGTTATGGATCATTTGTTTACTCCTCCACGTGTGAGTCGAAGATTGAACGTGCGAGAGAATGTTGGAGTTTGTCCCACATTGGCTAATTATCTCCTCCAAAACTAGTGTAGAAACCTGGGCAGCCTCGCCACTCATTGCCAATTGGTTTTGAGTTGGATGCTTAACTTTTTTTTTTGATAAGTAAATAATTATATTAACCAAGGCATTAAGGGAATGCTGCCCATATACAAAAGAGGCCGAGAACAAAAAGGCCCCATACACCTCCGTGTGAAAAGAAAAGTGCAATCCAATTCAGAAACTGATCAGTAGAGTGATTACATTCTCTTTTCTCCAGCTATACAAAGTATTCACTAAAAAACTTTTCAGTCTAACCAACGAATTTTCGATTCTTTCAAAACATCTTAAATTTCTCTCTCCAAATAACCCACGTCAAGCAAAGACGAACCATGGCCCAAACACGCTGTCTATGCTTCCCAACTCTAACACCTCTCCAAGCAATTAAAAGTTTCATAACGTTCCTCGGCATAGCCCATTGCAAACCAAACCATGCCAGCACCAAGCACCATAGCTCCCATGCCCACACACAATGAATGAGGAGATGATTGATTATCTTCGCATCTCTTTTGCACATACAACACCAATTAACAATAATTCTCCGCCTTTGAATCAAATTGTCTCAAGTAAGAATCTTTCCTTGAGCCGCACACCACACAAAGAAACTCACTTTCAAAGGCGCCATACTTTTCCATATTGCTTTCCAGGGAAAAGATAGATTACCAATTTCACAAAAGGATTGGTAGTAGGATTTCATCTGAAAGGACCCTGATTTAGACGACTTCCATTGTATCTCATCCCCCCTCTCCTATCCCACGAGTGTCATACACTCTAGCAAGGAGAGACAACAATTCCTCCACCTCCCAATCACAAATGTCCCTCCGTAACTGAATGCCCCACACTGTAGCCCCATCACTAAAATGAAGATAATTAGAAACGGAGGCCTCCCTGTCGCAAGCCAAACTATAAATATTTGGAAAAGAAACTCGAAGGCTCACATCACCACCCCACACGTGATTCCAGAACTTCACCCTTCTCTTGTCGCAAACCACCATATGAATATTCTTCGCAAAGGCATCCCACCCATTCATAATACCCCTCTAAAGTGCCACGCCATAGGGCATGCTCACAGTGAGGGAAGACCACTACCCCCCCTCCCCCATCCATACTTTGCGACCACCACTTTCCTCCACCATACTTCCTTTCATAAGCAAATCTCCAAAGCCATTTACCCAACAAAGCTTGATTAAATAATTTTAGCTTCTTCACTCCCAAACCCCCCTTTCTAATGGGAGCACAAACCGTATCCCAATCAACTAAATGGTACTTAAACTCTCTCCCCAAAGGAAATCCATTTGAATCTTCTCTAGTTTCTTAGCAACTGAAACTGGAATGACGAACAGAGACATGAAATAAGTGGGTAAAACTTGAGAGCGTACTATTGATTAAGGTCAATCTACCTCCTTTTGGAATATGTTGGTGCCTCCACCGTGCCGGTCTCTTTTGAAATCTTTCCACAACTTAATCGCAAACTTGCTTAGATTTGAAGGATGACCCCAATGGCAAACCCAAACACGATGCCGGTAATGATGCCACCCTGCAACCCAAAACCTGAGGAAGAGCATCAATATCCTCCACCGATCCTACTGGAATCATCTCTGACTTTCCCAAATTTACTTTCAGACCGGACACCGCCTCAAAGCAAAGGACACACCTTAGATAACTCACTTGTGTCAAATCCGCATCGCAAAATACCAGAGTATCGTTAACAAATTGAATGTGCGACACCATTAGCCCCAGCCCATCCTCACATCCCACCTCAAAACCATGTAAAAAACCTCATTGCACAGCTTTCTGAATCAATCGACTGAACACCTCCATGACTAGAATGAAAAAGAGAGCGGAAAGAGGATCACCTTGGTGAAATCCTTGAGACGTCTGAATGAACCCAGTTGGAGTCCCATTCACCAAAACTGACATTCTAACTGAAGCTATGCAAAATTTTATCCATTTCCTCCACCGCTCCCCGAAACCAATCCGTTCCAAAATATAGAACAAGAAATCCCAACTGACATGATCATAAGCCTTTTCAATTTCCAGCTTACATACTATACCCAGAATAACACTTTTCAACCTCGAATCAACACATTTATTGGCAATCAAAACCGCATCCAGAATTTGCCTCCCTCGGACAAAAGCATTTTGTGATTTTGAAACAACTTTCCCCACCATCTTCTTCAACCGGATCGCAAAAACTTTGGCCAACAACTTGTAAGCTCCCCCCAAAAGATTGATTGGGTCTGAAATATTGGATGTCCTTCGCTCCTTTTTTTGGAATCAAAGCCACAAAAAAAGCGTTCAAACTTCTTTCAAACTCCCCATACATCCAGAAGTGCTGGAACATTCCCATTACTTCCCCCATCACCACACCCCAACAACGTTGGAAATATGCCAACGACATACCATCGGGGCCAAGCGCCTTATCTCCATTCAAAAGCTTTAAGGCTGCCACTACTTCTACCTCATCAAATGGTCTTTCCAACCATAATGCCTCATCTACCAAAATAGCATCAAAATTCATATCATCAACACACGGACGACTCGCTCTTGTCTCCGTAAACAAACCCTCATAGAAATTAGCAATTCCAGTTCTCATCTCCTCATCCCTTTCCAAAATACTATCTACTATTTTGATTTTCCCAATGAAATTGTTCCTCCGATTACAATTTGCCATCCTATGAAAGAGACGGGTATTCCTTTCTCCCTCTTTTAGCCACAAATTTTTAGACTTTTGTCTCCAACTAATCTCTTTGAACTTTGCAATCTTTCCAAACTCTTCTTTAGCATAGTTTCTTAGAACCTTCTCCTCCTCTGTTAGTACCCGAATCTGTTTCTCCCCATCCCAATGTCGAATATCACTAATAACCTTGGCTTTTTGAAACTCCAACCTCCCAAAGACCTCGGAATTCCATTTGCGTGAGTCCTCTTTCAGGAATTTCAACTTCTTTGCCAAAACATAATTCGGTGTTCCCAAAATAGAAGAGTTACCCCACCACTCACTCACCTTCTCCACGAACCCCTCTGATGACAGCCACATATTTTCAAATATGGAGTGCTACCTTGACGAATTCCCCCTCTATCTAACAAAATAGGAATGTGATCCGAGATAGGCCTTAGAAGAGAAAACTGAGCCACGTTCGAAAAATGCTCCTCCCAAGAATAAGAGAACAAAACCGATCAATGCGAGACATACATCTATTTTCTTGAGCACCAAACGAAGTGAAATTGCTTCCACAAAGCGAGACATACATCTATTTTCTTAACAATGTCAATAGTCCTCCACTGGTTTTTTGTTTTATGAATTTGATAGTTCTAAGTTGTGGATATCCAATTCTAGGAACAAGTGGAAATGGAGATATTTGAACCCAAGTTCTTTGCCAACCTAAGTCATCAAACTACATTAGATGATCAATCAGTCTAAAAGTTTAAGCTAATTAGAAATTGTCCGACAATTTAAATCACCCTATCCAAGATAGATAAGATTGTAAATTTTTCTCTATGCTACAAAATGTTGTAGATATGATTAGTTATGATAATTTGAACTGTATCTTGAAATTGGAAAGAAGTCCTCCACACATACCACCTACCCTTGAACGGAAATTAGTAAATCACTAATTGTCCCAATTAAGTTGTTAGAAAAATGGGTCCATGCCATTCATGTAAAATTGTGCCAATCTAATAGTTACAATGTTAGATGATCAAGTAGTCCAAATGGTTAAACTCATAAGAAATGATCCAATAGTTGTTACCAACCTATCCAACTTTGTGATCTTATTGATTTTGCTCACAATGTTGCAAAATGTTGGAGACGAAATGATATGAAATATTGGACTGGATGTTAAAACTGGGAAGACGTCCTCTACTCCAAACTCTTAAAGATCCTAGGGATCCAGTTGTCCCCAAACTTAAGCTGTTACGAAACATTGGAGAGCGCAACCATGTATATCAAGCTATCCAACGTCATCCCACCTATTCGACGTTGTCCTATGCGGGGAGATGCAAACAGCCATACATTGAGCAGAAGAAAGTGCAAAAGGAAGTAGTAGAATGCAAGAGGGTAATCAAATGCAAACGAAGGGACCTCCGAGCTCTTATCCCCTGTTAATTCTCCAATTGTCCCTAAAATTTAAGCTTCTAGAAATGAGCCCAACAATTGTTCCACTTAAGGATTCCTCTTTTGAATGCTTGGAGCCGCTTTACGCAGAAGTGGAGGGGGAGGATTACTCTTAGGGGGAAGAAGGGGCTTTGTTGATTGGGCGTCTGATCGTGTCATTACCGTACCAAGATATAATTTAAAACAAAAAAATTACTACAACTCGGACGAATAGTGGCAAGTACTACTCCAAGTATCATCCTCAGGGATTACGGAGGCTAAGTTTCGATTGCTTCAAAATAAGCACTAAAAAGTGAGAGAGTTTATGAGAGAAAAGATCTAGGGTTTCGATTCCACTTGACCCGTTGGAACAATATTTATGCGAGATGATAAAGGTTAATTACTCGAATCAATTCGGATATTGTTGGGGTTTGCGGGCCTTCCAATGTTGTTCTAAATGGCGCTTGGCGCTAGTAGGGCGGAGACCCACCTCCAAGCCGCCTAGGTGGTGCCAAGCAATTCGGCATTTTTTTTTTTTTTTAACAAACCATTATCCAATCAAATTATATTCTATGTATCCATAATGCAAGTTCAAAGTTCTACATAATCATAATGCAAAGTTTAATGTTCAAACTTCAAAGTACAAACCCAAATGAAATTAAGTAGTAGAACCTAGCAAATAAGTTGAATAAGACAATAAGTAGAAATAAACAAGATCGGAGATCCCTAATGCCAAATTCAAAGTTCATCTCCTTCCTCTATCTCTTCTCCCCCATACCCCCCCAAAACTTGATCTCCATCGGACTCAAAGTCAATCTCCTCATGCCAAATTCAAACTTGATTGATTGGAGTTCTTCACTTCGTTTCGTCGTCTCCTCCCGCCTCTGAAGCTCTAGAGTGTGGAGTGTTGAATGGGGGGATGTAAATGTAATTGTAATACATATAGATATGATTTTGTAAAATTACATAATAAGCCCTTTAAGTTTTTGTACTTTTAATCCTAGCCCTTTTATGTTAATAGTATACAATTTAGGCCTCCAAAGATGCCGCTGAGTCCGCCAAGCCACCAAGGCTTCCAAGGCCGCCAAAGCCACCTAGGATGCCGCCAAACACCGCCAAATCTCCCTAGGCGCCAAATCAAACGCCAAGGGGTATTGGCATGGCGGCGAGGTACCTCCAAGCGCCTAGGCGGCCGCCATTTAGAACACTGGGGCCTTCACGATATTGCCAAAAGATTTCTATGAATCGCTGAATAGCATGGGGTATCGCCGCCTATCACGAACCATCTTACTAGTACGATCTTTCTCTATGGCACAGATCGTCTAATAGCACGACGTGTCTTACGGAGCATAACCCATCTTACTCCGTTTTCATAGAACAATTAAGAACCATTGTATGAACGTGTATAAAACATAGGAATTCATACACAAGATATGATGGAAATAATTAATATCGTAAATAAATCCTGCAACTTTTGCTTAAATAGTAGGGTTTAGTGCTTTAATTCCATAAAGGGCCCTTGGACTTTGTATAATAATTTATTGGCAACCCATCTTTAATAAACTCCACACTTTGGTCACGAACTACTTTAAACTCTTGTTTTTACCCAAAATCTTGGATAATGAGCTTGAACAACCTATGAACACATAAACGACAAAATAAATATCAATTAACAAAATTGAATGTCTAATAAATGTAGTTTGGAGAGCCAAAATATATTTTGGCACGTATCAGTATCTTTCTCGAAAGAAATTAAAACATTTCCTATATGTTTTCATTCTTTTCAATTTTATATGGGACCCCGAGAAGATAATAAGTTTGTTAATACTTAAAGTGAGCCATTATTTTTAAGAGCCTTTTGTATTAGAAATTAATAGCAGGCTCAATGTTTAGGATTTTGGGCTCTATTGGGTTTATGATGGCTGGGAAAGTTCTACAAGGTTTTAGTGATTTATTAGAATTACCATAAGCCTATAAATCGACTGTTGCTGTAGAATGAGCAGGGCCCCTCCTATTTGTATAAAGCTTATGTTTGACTGATAATGCCCGTGCTCTATTATGTTATGTTGTATTTCTCATGTGTTTTTTTCTGTCTTTGTGCTCATCTAATTAATAGTACTAGTGGATGAGGAAGAGAACACTAAGTTCCTCACCTTCTGCTTTTCCATTCTCTCTCATAATGTCATCTATGAATGGGCCAAGAAAAAAATTCACATTTCAAAAGTTTGCAATAATATCATTGATGTATTTTGAGTTGAATGATGGAAGCACACTGCTGGCGGATACTGTGCACATTATGTTGTTACGCTACAGTAATTTGTTTACTAATGGGATGTCTTAATTTTTAAGATCTAAACAAATGAAGATTATAAGTTGATACAGTTGTTGGCGCAGTTCATGACGTCAGAGCACCAATATATATCACGGAAGGATGAAGGAGATAGGATGATTGTTTTTGAACGAGGGAACTTGGTGTTCGTCTTTAATTTCCATTGGAATAACAGCTATTTCAACTATCGAATTGGCTGCTTAAAGCCAGGAAAATATAAGGTAAGTTTACCTCAATGTTTCCTCTCAGGTGTATATAGTTAACAACAATGTCTTAATCCTACTCGAAATTTTACTTTTTTTCCAATTATGCGTTTTTTTAATTTGTTTTGAACACAAATGTCTTAAAAACAATGGCGTACTAATGTTGTCTTTAACTACCTGACTTATTCGTTCTTGTATCCATATAGCTCAATTGATTTTTGGAAGTATACGCTTTAACTTATGACCAGACGTATCATACCTCATTCTCAAGGTGTCTAATTGGCGGAGCTAGTTATAAGGTTTTTTGTTTTAGTGATTGGTGAGAAAAGTAATATCACGTACAGAAGAGTGGAACAAGAAGTCGACCAGAGAAGAAACAAAAGAAAGATAGACTCCTTGTGGGCTTCCTATAAGAATTATCTAGTTTGCCGTTAAAAATAAAATAAAATAATCTAGTTTGCTGTGAGCTTCCTGCTACCAAGTCTGAAACTTGAATATAACTGGTAATAGTTTTCTTTATCCAATCACTCCGGAAAAATGCTGTATATCTAGACAAAGGCAAAACTAAGCGCTAAATCTATAAGCAAGAACTATGCTTTGACATGAATTTTTTTGTACACGGAAAGCAGCTGGTTCATGTTCCTTGTTGACTCCAGCACAAGTATTTCTACTTAAACTTTTCTACTGCTTTGCTATAATAGAGTTACATGAATGCAAATGATATGTCTTCTATTCTTACTGCTTATAGTAGTTGTTCATCTGTTCAGTACATGTGTGCTTCGCATGATTGAACACTATATTCAAGATGCTTGATTCTAAATAATAACTACGATATGGCTGTGGTGTAATCAGCAAAGTATATAAGTGTATAAAGGGTTAGTTTTTTAATTAATTTGGATTTTATGTCACTGGTTTGGCCGATGGAGAAAGAATTGATAATATTGGATGGAAAAAGGCTTGTCAAATTTAAGCAACTTTATTCTTCTTAAACTTCGAGTATAATATAGCATTGGTTTCGGATGACTAAGAAGTGAGCTTTTTTCTTCTTTTTTTTGAGCATTTTTTTTTTTGTCCTTGGTGAACGTTTTTAATTTCCAGTCAAAATTTCAGGGACCGAATTTATAGAAGTTTAGAAAAGACCCAACATTAGTCAAAATAAGCTCATGTCTTTAGTGAACTATTTTCAAAATTGGATTGTGTTTTTTTACTCTTTAGATTTCTCTTGTTGAGACGAATTGGAAAGCAAAAAATTTTTGACTCAAAAAAAAAAAAAAAAGTTTTAGGTAGCCCAAACTAAGAGAGAATGTATTGTTAAGCAAGATTAGCTTCCAAGTTAATGTGCAATGAGAGATGCTTCCTAAATTCGTAGACAAGACAACCTGTCTTCATTTGTAGAATACCCCAAGAGCTTGACGATATTGGGATGATTTAGCTTTGTCAAATAGCAGAGTTTCCTCTGTGGAAGGTCAAGGTATATAACTCTCGTACGATAGTATTAATGCATTCCAACGTCTCATTTTGTTCATCTATTTTCAGGGGATCCAACGTATTAAGGGACCATCACTTCTGTAATTGGACAGACATTTTGGGACACAAAAAAGTAGAATAGTGGACCAGCAAAATAGGAACCTGAGGAGTACTAGGGGTGCTAATCAAAGCTAAAACATGTCAAACACATTATTGCCCAGGCTTGGCTCAACTCCTTATTACATGTGTTCAAGCTCGTCTTGAGCTTGAAATTTTTTAAGATTAATTGTTCAAGCTTGGCTCACATTTGAAGTTATGTGATTGCAATAAGCTTGACTTGGCTTGTGAAATATGCAAGTCAATCTCCAGCTTTCAAGTCTTGCTTAAATTCGTAAAATTTTGAGCTATCTAGCCTGAGCTTAGGCTTGTTGACCTTTCAAAATAACAAAAGTTGGGGGGAAAGTGCTATACAGCTACATAAAATATTATATGTTCAGCCTTTTCACTGTACTAGTGATTGGTGAAAAGATGTAAATGCTAAATTGAATGAAAGATCTTACATATTTGGGATAGATATTGATTTATCCGTATCTTTGCAATAGTTACAAATAACCCCACGTCGATCATATCAAGCCAAACAACCATATGCTTAGGCTTGGCTTAAAAAGTAAACACTAAAAGGAGATTGAGCTTGGCTCATACTTTGTTTGAACGAGATTGAATGAGCCAAAAGTCAAGCTAAGCTCGAGCCGAGCTCAAGTTGTTTGGTTCGTTTAGTAGCCCTAAGGAGTAATAGTTATAATTTGGAATCAATAGAAAACAAACATACTTACTTTTACTGCTATAGTCAATCTTTCAGTTTGAATCTTTGAGTTCGCAAAACAGGACATGACCAATGCAGTAAAAGTCAATGATTCAATTGAAAGGACCACAGGAGTAAAAGTCAACAACACCATATTGAAGGGCTCTGTATCAAACAATAGGAAACATCAATGAGAAGCTATGTAGCACCGGCACCTCTAGAAGTTGAGGTATCGTTGTGACTGACATCAGGAAACAACGGGGACACGGCTAAATACATGTTCAACATGTCATGTGGCGTGTCCAACTATTTAAGTTGATTTTCTTAGGGGGACATGGCGGGGACAGTTTTGGGACAAGACGGGGACACGTATGGGGACACGAAAGCGGGTCTAACTTGTGAGTCTTTTTTTTAAACTTTTTTTGAGAGCAACTATGGCCTTGTTCGTTTTTTGGTTTTGGATTTTGAATTCTAATCATTGTCCTATTTCTCTCAAATCATTACTTTTATTTTTCTCTCTCTCTCCAATCATTACCCATATTTTTAATCATTACTCTATTTCTCTCAACACTCATTACCTCTAAATCCAAATCCAAAATCCCAAAAGGGACGGGGTCTATGTTGTTATTGAAAAGTTTTAGGTTTAAGTGTAAGTAAACCTATAAAAACAAGTCCTAAAGAGAAGAAACCATAACATTAGATTCCTCTCATCCATTTCGTTTTTGTTTACATTTTGCAATTTAGACTTGATATATATATATATATATATATATATATATATATATAGAGTTCCCGATCAAATTTTTATGATCCGAACCGTTCAATGTGTGCAGAATATGACTTTAAGGGTGCCCGCGAGAAATTAGGAAAAAAAAAAAATGATCGGGAAGTACTTGTTTTAAGCAGTTTTTAATTGAATCGTTCATTAAATCTAAGCTAAAAACTGCTCAGATCAAGCCCTTTTCTGTCTTTTTTTTTTGTTGATTTCTCGCTGGTACTTTTAAAATCACGTTCTGATCACATTGAGCGGCTTGGATCATCAAAATTTGATCGGGAACTATGAGGTGTTTTTTAGGGTGTCTAAATAGTTGTCTATTGAACTTCCCTTCCCCGATCGAATTTTGATGATCCGAGCCGCTCAATGTGTTCAGAACGTGATTTTAAGGGTACTCGCGAGAAATCAGCCAAAATAAAAATCGAGAAGGGTTTCATCCGAACAGTTTTGTTATGTTTTTATTGAACGGTTCAAATAAAAACTGCTCAAATCAAGCCCTTTCCGGTCATTTTTTTTGCCGATTTCTCGCGAGTGCCCTTAAAATCACGTTCTGAACATATTGAGCAGCTCGGATCATCGAAATTCGATCGGAAAATGGGAAAAATGGGAATGTCCTTATTTTAACTAAAATAAAGACTTCCTCATTTGAAAATGACTATATATATACATCAGAACAGTTTAATGGACAACTATTTATACACCTAAAAAAAACACCCCAAATCTCAATCATATAGTTCCTGATCAAATTTTTATGATCTGAATCATTCAATGTGTGTAGAATATGATTTTAAGGTTGCCCGCGAGAAATTAGCAAAAAAAAAATGACCGGGAAGTGCTTGTTTTAAGCAATTTTAATTGAACCGTTCGAATGTTGGCCTATTAAGAAATAACAGGTGACCAAGATGAGTGTAGCAGAAATGAGAATGTTGAGGTGGATGTGTGGTAAGACTAGAAGAGACAGGATTAGAAATGAAACGATTCGGGAGATGGTAGGTATAGCACCCATAGAAGAGAAGTTGAGAGAAAATAGGCTAAGATGGTTTGGGCATATCTACCGAAGACCAGGAGATGCAATAGTTAAGAGAGTAGATAGGATAGTTTTGAGTAGCAATGCTACGGGGAAGGGTAGACCTAAATTGACTTTAGATTCTGTGGTACGCAACGATATGAGTAGAGTAGGTTTGTGTGCACAAATGGCTCTTGACAGAGCTCAATGGAAAAAAAGGATTCATGTAGCCGACCCCAAGTGATTGGGACTTAAGGCTCGGTTTGGTTTGGTATTAAATCTAAGCTAAAAACTGCTCAGATTAAGCCCTTTTCGGTCCTTTTTTTTGCTAATTTCTCGCGGGTATCCTTAAAATCACGTTTTGATCACATTGAGTGGCTCAGATCATCAAAATTTGATCGAAAATTATGAGGTATTTTTTAGGTGTCTAAATAGTTGTCCATTGAACCGCCCCGCATATATATAT
>BPLS01032175.1:129046-143733 GCA_019656275.1 Rhododendron kiyosumense
TGTCCGTAGTCTCTCCATTTGCCTATAAAAGGAGAGGCACTACCTTTTTAATGGGCAGACTTAAGCCAGTAAGCAATAATATCAGTGTGTTTTCTTATAATCCTGTGTTTGAGGAATGTACAAATCAATTTTTAACTCCAAATGCTTAGAAGAAAGTCCCATCACACTCGTTACAGCTATGTATGAGAGAAGGTACCATTCAAACGGAGGTACGGCTTTGTGTTTTTTCTTGGTACTTTTGTGGTACGTCAAAAACTAAGGTAAAAGTTTGGACAGCTGCAGATGCATGATGCTAAGTACCAGTATCCAATGCATATCCAGTATGGGTACGCCATGTTTTTTTAAGTATCCTTATTTCATAGGTAACGGGTAATACAAATTGGGAACCATTGAAAATATGACAGTACTGTCAATTGCCAAAGTAAGGCAAGATGAAGAAAAACGTTTGTCAGTTCACCACCCTTTGTACGAGTTATTTGTGTATATTTTAGTTCTCTTAGTTTTCCTTTTATTTGCGCTGTCCTCTTTTACATAACGTGCATTATGTTGCCTTGTTCAGATAGTGTTGGATTCAGATGATAAGTTGTTCGGAGGCTTCAATAGACTTGATCACAACGCGGAGTACTTTACTTCTGTAAGAACTTTCATTCAGGATGAAATTGATTCCTTAGGATATCTATATCTTTATCTACAAGAGAGTTATCAATACGTATAAATCATCTCAATGTAACCGTTTCTAAACAGAATCTTCCCATTGCAGGAAGGGTGGTATGATGACCGACCTTGTTCCTTCCTAGTATATGCTCCATGTAGAACAGCAGTTGTCTATGCTCTTGTGGAGAATGACCCACAACCTGTCTGAGGGCTCCAATACAACAGGTATTTTGATCCAGAATATACGGTCAGCATAGAATTATATTTACCATGATCAACAGTCGGAGTGTATCCCAGATGGAACAACCATTATTGCTAAAGAGACAAGTGGCAGGAGATCTGCAATTACAAATCTGCCCTCAGCTTCAAGAGAGACCGTCTTTTGTAGACGTGTAGCAGAGTATCACATAGCCTTGTCTTGTAAATGTTTCTCTCGTCTAAAATTATGTTATAGTATGTGAAATGCAATGTTAAATTTGAGTCGTTACAAGTTGTGTTTTATCTAGTGGAATTAGTGCTTAAAATAGATCTCTTGTAGCTGTGAGGAATTTATCATTACATTTTTTTATATTTACCCATTGGTCTCAACAGGCTTGATAAACCCACTACTGGACTTTCCCCCCTATGTATAGCCAAACTGTTTTCCACCTAATAGCTGCTCCAATTTTTTAATTTACAGGTGAATTCTGTGACAAATAAAAGAATAAATGACACTTGCGTTATGAAAGCAAATCGTTAAATTTTATCATTATCGTTAAATTTTATCATTTGGAGACGGCCAATATTTAGCATTAGGGTGCCATTTAAAGCTTTTGCCTTTTTCATGTTTGTGTAGGTGCCCAAATGATACAAAAATAACAATGGTTTATTGCGGGATAGTATTCTATATGGTAGGACTCCATTTTTGCTTGCTCTATTGTAAGTTCAAAAAAAAAAGTAGAAAGAACGAAACATACTCACATTGTGATGATTTTGATATGTGGTCTTGGAGGTCAGTTATGTACCAACTAACTTAGGGTGCTTTGGATTATATATATATTTGTGTCTTTAGATTAATGACAATAGTCAAGTTGTTTTTGTTAAATTATACTCCCTCCGTCCCTATTTAATTGTCCATTATGATTTTGCGTGTATTTTCAATGCCTTATATCTCTCGACGTATATGGCTAAAAATAAGCAATATGGATCTTGTTTGATAGATCTCGATTTTTTTTATAAAACAATGATTTCAAAAACGTAAAACATAATATACATCAAGAGATACAAGCCGTTGAAAATGAACACAAAATCGTAGTGTACAATTAAATAGGGACGGAGGGAGTACTTATTTTAGTGGATTTGAGGAGAATGACCTGTCTAAAAATCCTTGAAAACATAACAAGCACACCGCGTACATTTTTTTCCTCCTCTGTTTTGGTAACTAAAGCTTCTATTAAAAGCAACCAATTACAAACTGGAAAAGAAAGCAAAGGAGCAACTGTCAAGGAGCTGCCAAAACACTAGCAAGACCTAAACAGAACAATTAAATCTGATTTCAAAAATACAAATCTATTTCTACCAAAAGCATGACAAACTCAGAGACCCAGAAAACACGTTGTCGAAGATTTCCACTGTAGGCGCCAATTCTCATCAGACTTTCTTTATATGTTTCCAGTAGGCGATGCTATCCCAGACTTCGAAGTGTCATTTCTGCAGATGATTTCACTAACCTCCGGACTAATCTATTCAGTTTCTTCCGGTAAAGTAAGGGGATCCTTGAGCAAACCACAACTCTGCAGTTCTATACGCTCCAACTTCTACCAGAATAAGGACAAGTGAAAAACAAGAGATCATTGCTCGGAGAGTCTAGAACTAGACCCTGTTGCAGTAATCAGTCATTAGAGTACACTTTCTTTAAAATGGTTGGCAAACCAAAATCACTTTTGCCCATGGCACCATAGGAGCAGCCATTCTAAAGGCATTCCAAGAAGACGTAGGTGCGTTCTTGTGATCTTATTTTAGATCTTATTTACAAATAAGTTCAGATCATGCATTCTCCTAAACTTATTTGTCTAAACTTGTTACTTGTCCTACACAAACACAATTATATCATTGCCAAGTCGAGAAGAAAAGCTTCTTTTTTGAAATAAAAGACATTATGGTAAGACATTTCAAACTGGGTCAGAAAGGGATAAATAGGGTGAAAAGGTAGACCTTTTATGGGACCTTCATCAAGACCATATTTGAAAATACAGAGATGTTGAAGGTTCTGACACATTTGGACACATCTAGAAAGAAGGGTTAACTCCAAAAGATGACACTGGAGGTGAATAGGAAGATTAACTGGGTGGAAACAGGAAATCATGAGGAAACATCCAGGGACAAACGAATGGGTTTTTGTTTTGGAAAATTGGTTGATTTCTTTTCTGAGTCTAGGCAGAAAATCTGGGAGGACATTGGTTTTTCCTTTTATGTGGACAGTATCAAAACTCAAATTAGAAAACCAATTTGCCCATCTGAGTAACTATGCCTTTGGAAGGTGCTTCTGTTTGAACCTGAGCATGCTGGGGAAACTCATCATATCAGTCTCAATAAGAAAATGATGACCGATTAGATGAAATTCAAACTCCTCAATGCTCCTTTTGATTGCCAGAATTTCTTTGTAAGTAGAGTGGTAATGAAGTTCTGCTGGAGAGAAGGCACCACTCTTGTATCCACAAATTCTTCGCTTCTGTTCTGAATTTTCTTCCAAAAGAACTGCTCCCCAATATAGATCAGAGGCATCTGTCTGAAGAACTCTTTTTCCATCTGAAGATATGGTTAACAGAGGAAGAGTTTTGGATAGGGCTTAAAGGTTGGTGACAGCTTTGGTACAATGAACTGTAAGTAAAGTGGTAATGAAGTTCTGCTAGAGAGAAGGCACCACTCTTGTATCCACAAATTCTGCGCTTCTGTTCTGAATTTTCTTCCAAAAGAACTGCTCCCCAATATAGATCAGAGGCATCTGTCTGAAGAACTCTTTTTCCATCTGAAGGTATGGTTAACGGAGGAAGAGTTTTGGATAGGGCTTTAAGGTTGGTGACAGCTTTGGTACAATGAACTGACCAAGGAGGAGGATTTTTCTTTAGTAGAGCTGAGAGAGGAGTACGGTATTGGGCAAGGTTGGGGATGAAATCAGCCATATAGTTAACAATTCAAAGGAACTGTTGAACTTGTTTGACTGTGAGATTCTCATCTGGAAAATGGTCAAGTTGAGAGGCTATATGAGGCTGGAGGAGATATTGACCTTTAGAGATATGCATCCCTAAAAAATCAATTTCTGGTTAAGCAAGAAGCATCTTTTTCTCTGAAAGCATAATACCATGGGTTTGGACTAGAGAGTGAAAAGATTGTAGTAAAATAGCATGAGACTCAATATCTGGGGAGAAGAGAAGGATGTCATCAATATAAATAAGGGCTGAGGACAAGAGATGAGCAAATATTCGAATCATGGCCTTTTAAAACAAAGATGGAGCTGTTTTTAATCCAAAAGGCATGACTGACCACTGGAAGTGGTGATTTGGAATGTAGAAACCAGTTTTGGGATGATCATCTAGATGAATGCCCAGTTGCCAAAAACCTGCTTTCAAGTCAAACTTTGAGAAAATTTGAGTTTTAGGCAAGTTTGCAAAAAGAACACTTCGCCGAGGAAGAGAGAATTTGTTATCCTGCAGAAAATGATTAAGAGGCTGGTAATTGATAATCAGGCGGAGCTTTCCTTTTATCTGCTCTGTCCTTTTGTTGACATAAAATGCTTCACATGCCCACTGAGAGGTTGTGGGCTCGATCAAACCTTCTGACTGGAGTTGCTGAAGCTCTTGTAGAGCAAGCTGGTAGTGTTCTGGGTTCATTCCATGATGGGTAGCTTTGGTAGGGTTGATGTCTTCATTTTTCTTAAAGGGAAGAGAAATGAAGAAATCTGAATTTTTCCAAAGTGGGTTGGAGCATTTGGTGAGGAACTGAGAATGGGATTCAGCACATGAAGTTTGGATTATGGTTTCTTTGATGGAGGAAAAAGTTTCTATGGAAAAGAGGTTTGGTTGAGTGGTCCAGGGTAACAGGTAGTTTTTGTACTTCAATCCTTTCTTGAGCCAGGAGACTTTGCTGAGATTTTGGAGGATATCAAAGCTTAACAATAAATCTTTTTTTGACCTTTACCAAGGGTTGAGCCAGCATGATGTTTGAAAATCCAAAGGTTTGGATTTCATAAGAGAATGAGTCAGGCTCATCGGAAGAATCATCCGATTCTGATGAAGAGTCCTCAAAAGTGAATGCAAGAACTGCTTGATCTGTTGCTTCATCATCAATAGAAAATAGGGATTCGACATCAGCATCTTCAAGATCATCATCAATGAGAGCCAGAGAGCTTACCATCTTGTCTCTTGCTGCTCTATTGGGACACTGTTTTGCATAGTGCCCTTTCTTTCCGCATACATAATAGCGATCAGACTTTCACTGTCCTCTGAACTGCTTCTTCTTGAAGAATTTCCATTTTTTTCGGTGTGAAAACTTGCCAGAGGATCGGAACTTCCATTTCTGAAAGTGTTTGGACTTCCGGTATGAAGGACGGCAAGTGTACTTCTTGTCTTTGCACTTTATAGATAGGTCTGGACGATCACATGCTTTGTCAAGAAGTTTTCCCTGTTCTTTAAGAGTTCTGAGGAATTTCTGATGATTGCACAATTTTTCCAAGGCAATCAAAGAGTGCTGGTAAATACCACCAAAGGATGTGGCATTCAACGTCAATCCTTTTGTTTGAAGGAGCCTTGTTGTCTCATTTTCCAATGGTTCAGGAAGGGAATTGAGAAAAGCTTGCTTGAGGTTGACATCATCCAAGCCGTTAAGGAGATAAAATCGCTGAGACATGCGATTATAATGGATCTCTAAGTCTTTTCTTTTGAATGAACAACACTTCATGCTGAGGTATTCTTCTCGAACAAACTCTTTAGTGTTGTCATGGTCTCCAAGAAACTCAGTATGCAAGACTGAGATAAATTGATCAAGGGTTGGAAGTTGTTTCAGCTGCAGCTGTCGATACTCACCAAGAGCTAAGTACCATTGACGGAGACGGCCAAGGAATTTTGTTGTACACTTAGTAAGGACAATACTTAGTGTAGCATTTGGGAAAAGTATAGCGGTAGTGCACCAAGCATGAATCTCATAAAGCTTATCCAACCATTTTGATCGGGGTATGGTATCAAAGGAGAAACCTTGGGTATGGATATTGGAATGTGAGAAGGAATCAACGGTTGGAATTTCTGGAGGGGTGTCAAACTCAAGACCTTCTTCAATGACAGGATCTTCAACATTTTCCTCTCGGTTTTCTAGGTTTATCATGAAAACATGAGGAATTGGCATAGAGTTTGTGGATTCAGTATCCGAATCAAACTCAATGGTTGGTTTAGGAGATGGACTTTCAGGTATAGTGGCTAAGGTATGTAGGAGAGTGGAGATTGGAGATTGGATTTTCAGAAGGGTTAGAAGCTGGTTGGACCATTAACTGAGGTGCCTTGGAGTTTGGATCAGATGGGTTAAGAGGAGTGGAGGTAGTTGGAACAGTGGTAGAAGTAGATGGTGGAGCAGAAATTACAGGAGGTTGGTTTGGCTGGATAGGTTTTATCTGGAGCTTTGGGAAAGGAAGTTTGGGTGGAGATGGTCTTTTTGGTGGAGGAAGAAAAACTGATGAGCTTCTAAAGATATTGGACTCACCAAACCTTGAGGTAGGAGGTATTGGTAAAGGTTGAGACATTTGAGGATACCCAAACAAACTTTGTTGAGAGGAAGATGTGAATATGTCAAATGAGCTTTTTTGCTGAGAATACTGCTGAGCTTGGAAAGAATGAAGCTGATTTTTGAGATGCTTCATTTCAGCATCCTTTTGGTAGAAGGGTGCTGAAAATGCTTGGTTAGCATAAGCCATCTGGAGAAGTTCCTGGTGAACAGTTTGAATTTTCTGCTGCAAATCTCTGATAAGAAGTTCCAGAGTGGATAACTTCTTATGAGTGGCATTTTCCAAATTTTTCTGAGAGTTAGCAATTCTCTGGAGAATTTGGTTCTGAGCTAGAGAATTTGCCGATTGCCAATTTATCGCTGCTTCTGCTGCTGACATTGCCTTAGTGCTACCATCAGGAAGAATGGTAGTAGGGTCTGAAATTTTATGACGGTGAGTTGTCCTCTCTTGAGAATTATGGAATTTCAAAGGAGGAAAATCTGCTTCAGTCCAAGAGGATGAGGAGGTGAACATGAAACACCCACTGGGTTGACTCGAAGAGCCATCATCAGATGGAGGTTGAGGAGACGGAAGAGATTTACAAAAAGTGGAAGTGACAACGGACATATGGGACATGGGTCTTCATCAAAATCGTCTTCATCATCATCTAAACGAAGACTTTCTTCGAGACAGTCATCACAATCACAGGCAACAAAGTAACAATGACCTGTTTCTGGGTTTTTAAAATAGTAGACTGGAAGACCATTGGGTTTAAAATATTGAATTGGAGGACCAGGACGACAACCATCGACAGACATGTCAATTCTCGAAGGGAAAATGACAGGATGGGTTGACGATGAACTAGAAGTGTCTTTGGGGAATGAAATTTCCACTGTACCATCAGGTTTTAGGATGAATGTTGGATTTGAGATTTGAACCGGTATGGGCTTTTCCTGGTTTTTCTCATAAGCTGTGACCCAAGATTCTGGGAGAAGCTTGAGAAGTTCAGGACGAGAAATTTGTCGTGGAACATGGACACAGGAAGCTTGGTCAGCAGTGTTGGTGTATCTAGCACAAGCAGCGTTCAATCAAGTCCAACCTCCAGAGGATTTCTTTTTGAAATTTCTCTTACTTTTTGGAAGCATACCCTACTGGCAACAGAAGACTGACAAGTTCCCACCGGTCCAGACGAAGATCTCCAATTTGCTTTTTGGACAGGTCGCAACAACAGATATCTTCCTAATCCAGATGGTTCCATAACTTGGCAAAAGGAGTATCACACTATATTTCTTTCGGCATATCAAGAGTCTCCAAGTATTGAGATCCACCGTGGAAATTATTTGGTCATGACTCAAACACTGTGTTCACTCAATGGATTGACACCTGCAGAAGTACCCTCATCTCTCCTCCATTATGACTCTGCAAACTGGAAATTCAATGATACTTATCCGGAAGAGTAGCGCCAAAATATTCGCTATCTTTTGAAACAGTATCACTTGACCGAAGACTCTTCTGGAAGCAGTGCTTCGGATAAACCTGAATAATTTTCTTGTGTTCAGGCCAGCTGTCTCTTTTGTGTGATGTAATATAAATTGTAGTAGTTGTCCTCTTTTCCAGAGAGAGGGTGAAATTATTAGTGTTTACTATCTTTACTGATATGGCATGAATAGTTGTTGTAGTTTAGTATAAAGTCCTAAAGGTAATAGTAACCTTGTAATAATAGTATGTCTGTGGACCAATTAGTCAATATATGTCCTCGTAGTTAGTAGGCTTTAACAGATGTGATAATTGGTTGGTACTATTCCTATGATGTAATCTGTGATGTAATTACCATTGTCCATATTCCCTCCTTACGCCTATAAAGGGAGGGCTCCGCTTATTGTAATGAATCAAGTCAGTTGAAGCTAATAATACCAGTGTGTTCTATAATATCTCCTCTTGTTCTCTCTATTGCTCTCATTCTCGATCCTTACCTACTTTGTGTTTGTAAATTTGGTATCAGAGCCATATTTTCCATTCTAACTTAAAACCCCTTCTGGGAACTTCTTTTCCAACATTACTTCAAATCTTTTCTAAAAGGAAAATTTGAAGCGTATGCTCTGTGGTTGCCTTCTAAGGATCCTTCACATCAGAAACTTCATTAACTATTTTGGTTAAAAGAATTTTGTATCAGTGGGATAAAAGAACCTTGAGATTTTGGCACATGTGTAGGCAGTGTATCTCGGTTTATCTTCCCTAGTATACAGAATTAAGTTAATCAAAATTGGTTAAAGATTTTATGTTGAAAAAGAAAAAGTTTGTTGTACTAAGGAAAAGGAGAACCCAGATTTCTACTTAAAAATGAATCACCTGTTTTCCACTTACTGTTCTGCTACCTTTCCACTTGTTCCTTCACGTTCTTCCACCAGTAGAAATTCCTCTGTGTCTTCTTCTAGTCTTGAGTACTTGTATGAGTTTGAATACCTACCTGATGACAGTAAGGTTCCCCTTACTGATCTCCGTTTTCTAAATCCCGATAATGCTTTTGTCCGTCCCCAAACTTCTGTAAAAAAATCTGTCACCTAACTTTTTTCCACAAAACGATCAACCTCGGTAAAAGAGTATGTCCAAGCTTCTAAATTTGACCAGTGTTTTATCGTAGCTACAGAAGCTGAACAACTCTTACCTTTGGAAATCTCCGTTGATTTGCCTCGTCTTTGGCAACAATAAGGATTTATCCACCTTCATTTTGGAGCAATCCGTTTGGCCGTCACTTTCCATGGGAGAAAAGGTTTGCCTGTTACTTCCAGACTTGCTCTGGTAGATACCAGGTTCCTACAGTATCAGAACGCATGCATCGCTACAGTCCAAACCACTCTAAATGCTGGAACTGTTATCTTCACCTTTTACCCAATTTTAACATGCCATTAGCAGATCCTCATCTGCTATTCGCCTTGAAAGTGCAAGTTCAAATTGGTGGTGCCTCCCAAATTTCCACCACATATGCAGCAACCCTTCACTACCAAATGGCTTATCGCCTCCAAAACTATGCTTTTGACATGTCCCTACCTTCCTCCACAGATGAAGCCCTTGACTTAAAGTTCAAAAATAAGTTTAGGAGAATGACTAAATCTTAAGTTCGACTTTAAGTTCCAAATTAAGATCACAAGAACGCACCTTTGGAATAACCAGATGGGTGTAGGGTCAAATTAACCGAGTCACATTGGTCAGGTTTAGGTACCAAGGAGATAGGAGTACGCTCTATTATTTTCCTTGTGACTAGGCTTCTTGATATGGCCATCTCCAAGCCCCTTGATGAATACTATTCTTCAATTCTAATTTATTAGAGATGAACCTACCTGCAGAATTTAGATGCTTCAAACTTCTGAAATATAGAGCCTATAAAGGATGCCAATTGGCTAACCAGATCATGCCAATTCCCCACCTCATATTTGATCCAAGGCTAAACAAGGGTGTCTGAACCTAAAAATTTTGCTTAACTGTTCAAGAGGCAACGCTAGGAGGTTTCATGCTCCAAATGCACTGTTTTTTTTATAACATAATATTAAGTGTGGATCCACTTGACCATATAGGCATCCCAATTTGGCCTAATGATTATTTCAAGTCCCACCTTGGGGATCATCCCGATGATGATATGGATACAGTGATTGCTGATTGAATTCTCGTGAACCCATGGACTTATGGTAAAAACTTTTAGCCACTTAGAGGACCCAATTCAGAGCCAAAAAGCCTTTCAGACAGAAATACAGTATTCTAGGAGAATCTTTCTATTGGCCATAACATTGATCTCACGGCCTCAACATCAATTCTTCACCCATGAAACTTGTTGCTTGAAAATCTCCTTGAGAGATTGATTCCTTGGCAGCCAGATCTATTCTTCAGCCGCCTAATCTATCCTTCGGCCGCCAGATCGTCTGTTTTCCAGATTCTGGAACGTTCTGTCAATTGTTTGATTCGTTTACAAAACCCTAACAACCAAATTCTGATGTGTTCGGACTACGTTAGAAGATTGCCATGAAGAGTTTGTATCACTCTATAACTCCAATTGCAATCGTGTGTTTTGATTGATTGATTGAGTTGTGTCATCTTTATGCTTATATAAGGGAGCCCTTAGGGTTCCGAAAAGAGGACAACGAATTCATATACCAACACACCTTCTCAAGCCACGAAACTCTGTCAATATACACTCTCGAATCCCCTCTGCAAAAGTCCTAACCTCCCGAAGGCAGCCGCGATCCAACGATCTAAACCCCGAAGTACAAACTCTAACCCTAGGGTTTTCAAGAAGCAATCATTCAATCCCATTCAATCCGAAGCAATCAAGCCACTGAGGGATCAAGGTGATGAGGCCCAGGGGCCTCTGGTTCAATTTATTTTCCGTTTTTATGCTTAATAGTAGCTTTTTGATCTTCTATTAGTCGTAAAGTCTGGTGTGAGGAATAATATCGGTTGGGTCTTCAATCCATCGGCCGGTATATCAAACCAGGAGGATCTCACGGCCGTGACATCCATTCACCGGCCGCGAGATCCATCTCCCTGGGACATATTTGTTTATTTCTGCTTTTTGATGTATGCTTTCAATTACAGTCTTAGCTCACCATTAACTGTTTAAAGGCTAATTAATCAGTTTACGTGTTAGAATTACATAGAATATGTATTAATCTTATGTTGAACGATTATGAGCCAGTCTCACGACTGGGTAGAGAGGGGTGCCTAACACCTTCCCCTCATTGTACCTTTGGCTCCCGTACCCAGAATCTCTATCTGTTTTCCTAGTTTTTTATAAACTGGGTGGCGTCTCTGTTTTGATGATAACCGCTATTGTGTGGCGATGTTCCTAGCCATAAGAATATCCATGATCTTGGTTTATGAAGCAAACAACCAAACAAGTAGCAATGATCAATCTGTATGGTGATACCCTGCTCCAGGAGGTGTCTACAGACCATAGATTGTGTTTTTGCAGATAGCCTAGATATGCCATCCCACTGAAGCCTTATTCCAATCCTTTAACTTCCTAAAACGAAGACCCCCTTCATCTGTAGGCAAACAAACGGAATCCCAACTTACCTTTGGCTACAGGGGTTTTCAGCTAAAGTTCAGACCAGAAGAATGCCTCCCTTAAATAAGAGTACTCCCCACTTTTTTTTTTAACACTTTTTGAGGGACTAGTAAAGTTGCACGTGCTTTGCACATGTCTAAATCTATAACATTACATTTAATAGGTCAAAGTGAACAAAATTTTTTGCTTTATATGCTTCATTCTTCTTCCTTTTTTAGGGTACAATAACTTGTGCCATGCCAAAACCACCTCCTTTTGCATTAATTATTGAAACCAATAAGATGACAAAGAAAACAAAGCGTCATTTCTTTTTCTTTTTGGGATTACAGGGTAGAAATAAGATAAACTAAAGTCAATGATTACAAATTTTGGCAAAATTCAGCTCAAAGAAGCTCTCTAACTTCCTTAAGACGAATTAACACAATTACCACAAGTGTATCCTGCTAGAGCCCCATCTTTACCTCCCACGGAATATAGCCAACAATCCAATTCCTCCTTGCCATGGTTTCTTTACATTCGTCCTCCGGCACCTTATGAGGGGAATTTGCAGGAGCTCCACCCTTGATCAAGTTCACTCTTCAATCTGTAGACCAGGAAATATGCCCCCAAGTTTGGCATTCAAGGTCATGACATTAGCCAACCTTCTAAAAAGTTAAAACATCCAGCTGCCCCACTCGTCCCTAAAGACAACGCCAAGACCAGCCAACCCAAGGTTACCTTGCAAACTGTCATCAGTGTTCAACCTCAACTTGCATCTACCTAGAAATTTGCAACTAATATGTAAATATGCGAGGATTTTGTTTGGTTTTTGTTGGTTAAGTCTCAATTTTGTGCTTAGCGCTAGGGGTGATACCAATCCGGTTTCGACAACTTTTTCGGTCAAAACCGGTTATTCGGTTTGGGCATTTTTGAAACCGGAACCGGTTGAAATAAAACCGGTCCGGTTTCGACCGGTTTATCATTCTTGGGCCACATTTTGGGCCCAACACATCAAAAAATTCACAATTTAACCCACAAAATATCAAACCAAAATCCATAATTCAACCCCTTTTTTAGGGCCCAACAAAAAAGGATCAATTTTGAGCCCAATAAATCAAAAAAAACCCATAAAAACATAATTAAGCACATTACACAATTTATAGGCTTTTAAATTACAAACCAAGGGCCAAGCCCAACAAGAAAAATAAAATGAAAGTTCAACATTTTTAGTTCAACAACACAGCAAGCTGTCTATGGCCAAAAAAAAAACATCCGTCAGTAGCAACATCCACCAGTAGCAGCAAACAATAACATCCAGCAGCAACAACCAACAACATCCAGCAGCAACACAACACCACAGCAGCAGCAACATAACAACAGGCGATGTAGAAACACAATGCTTCCATATTTCAGCAGCACTAACATGCATAAGGAGAACACATTAATGCCAAAAAGTCAAAAATGAAGCCACCAAGTCTCTAAGGGCATCACGAAAATATACTCCTTTCACTTGCAAAAATATTCATATCCAGCTACCAATTCACAGGAAAAAAGTATTCTAATGACTGGGATAGTTTAAAACATATACTCTAGCTAGTGTAATCAAAACCCACATCTCTCAAATGAAAAGGAAGTACCAATTCATTAGCAATCCAAATGGGATGGTTTAAAGTATTTTAATGGGCTTGATACATAATATTAACCACAATCCAAATCCAAAGAAAGTACCAATTCATTAGCAATGGCTTAGCTCCAATGAAATGACTATTTAACAGTAATTTTCTACCCCAAAACAGAAATTTTTCAGTGAATTCAATGAATAAAAAGGAAAGTGACACATGATTCGAACTTACCTCTTTGTTCTTCACTCCTTTCTTTTTATCACAAATAAGTGACTCATGATTCATCCTCCTTCAATGCTTCCAAAACCTCTAAAAATGACGGAAAAATTTATAATGCAAAACAAGTTAGACCATGAACTTAAAAAAAATAAAACTCATACAGTTAAGCTATAGTTATAGAGTATTACCGAATTCAAGTGGCTCCACCTCATCAAGTGCCTCTCGAAGAGATATTTTGAGTAAGACTCCTCAACCAATTTTGTGCACAAATAAGGGCCTCCGCTACTTTGGGAGAAAGAGAGGTCCGGTATGGATCAAGAATACGTCCTCCCGTGCTAAATGCGAATTCGGATGCAACGGTAGATACCGGAATAGCTAGAATGTCCCGTACCATTTGAGAGAGAATGGGATACCTAGGAGAATTAACTTTCCACCAAGCCAACACATCAAACTTATCACCATGAACTTTAGAGTCTTCCTTACTCTCCAACCAATACCTCTCTAACTCCGATTTGCTCACCATATTATCCTCCTCTTCCATGTGTCGCTCAAATTCATCGTCCATTTCCTCACAAAAATTCATATACTCCTTTGAATTCTTTTCACTTCTATAGGACTCACCAACATTTTGTGTTTTCCCATGTTCAACACTTTTCTTCTCATACCAATTAAAAAGCTTTTGCATCCCCTCCTTTATCTCAATAACCTTCTTTTCAACAATACTTTTCTCATAGTGTTTGTTCAAACTCTATCTCACATAAAAAAATTTGTAACGGGGATCAAGAACATTGGCATACAGCAATAAAGAGTTTATTTTATCAAACTTACCCCAATACTTGTCATACTTTTTGTTCATGCCACTAGCCAAAACCTTCAACTTTGGGTTATCACTATTTTCCAACTTAGCAATTGCAGTTTTTATGGTCATGATCTCTTTGAAAAATGTATTGCATGTCACATACAAAGAACCCGAAAATTCCTCAGTTAGAATGTAAAACACCTTAAGAACTTCAACATACATTTCCACAACATTCCAATCATCACTACTAGGAGTACCATGTGTTACATGTTTCCCTCTCCCTTTCCCTTGGCCCCTCTCATGATGTTTCTCGAGATTCATAATGTCACTTAACCACCATCTACTTTCCCTTCCAATTCATTATCTACAAATTCTACACCAATCTCATCCTCTCTAACACCAACAATAAGTGAGAGATTATCTTCATCTTCCAATCTCTCAAAAGCTTTTTGAAACATCAAAGCTCTTTCCAACATAAAGTATGTTGCATTCCAACGAGTAGCAACATCTAAACATGGCACAAGTTTAGAAACAATTTTTCCTTTATCACAACATGATCTAAACTTGGCATACCTTTGCAGTGAGGATCTCACATACCTCACAATGTTGCGCACCCTTGCAATTGAC